>OMLC01042573.1:0-22220 GCA_900302585.1 Regalecus glesne | reverse complement strand
TAATCTAAAGAAAGCTACGAGCCACAGCAGGCTTCATCTGAGGCTCCTGGCGGCCCTGAGCAAGCAATAAGGCAGGGGGCGGTGGGAGGAGGAGGAGGGGGGGTCTTTTGGTAACACGGGTGTTGATGGAGGGTCGTTCCACCGTAGCCGTATATGTGACATTGCATGGTTTAACTGTGTGCAAAACGCCGTGGTCGGGGCTCAGGAAGCTTCTGGCCCCTCCACAAGCTGCGAAGGGTCGCGTCTGCAGCTTTGAAATAATCCCATGAGCGACCGCCATGGCCAGGCTTCTTCTCCGTCTACCTTTCATTCGTCTTGTTCGTCCTCAACTCCGCTGGTGGTGTCCTAGCCCTAACACGCTGGTACCTGTGCCACAGTGTCACGCAGCAACACACAAATGGGTTTATTTTTCTATCCTGTATTTATAAAGTGGTTATACCAGTGCATGCTAAATTATGTTTAGCGTCTCCATTGGTGCAGACGGTGTGAAATAAAGAAAAGTTTGTTTATAAGGGTCGGTCGTGGTTTTTCGGGCGTGTTCATAGCGGCCATGGTTGTGCACAGATAGCTTGAGGCCTGTGTGTAGCTTGCGGTGACGCAGAGTCGGTGAGGCCCATCCACCGCATGGTAACCCCAGAAGAGCAGGGAGAGAGCCGGTGTACCCCGCAAACAAACTCCTCCCCCCGGGCGCTCTGACAGCTGGAGGCCGATGGGAGGGGTCGGACCTGAAACCGTGCAGAGAGCGAACGACCACGGAGACCCCACCAGACCAGCAGTGGACGGATTCGTGTCAATCAAACGTTTGGACCGGGTTGTTGATCACTAGCCCGCCTGGACACGTGTTTTTTAAGTCCCGGGATCAGACGGGTCTGTTCTTAACACCGTCCCGCAGCATGTGTGCATCTATGCTAAGCTAGCTGGTGGCGGGAGGAGACGGACCCATGCTAGCTTGTCACTGCACCTGTAGCGCAGCTTTCACACCCAGTCGTGGATAAGGTGAGAAATAAAAGTTTACAGCTTGATTCGTTGATTTGATATATCCACGAATATTTATATGTTATATGTTAGATACATCTCACCCCGTATTTAGTGTATGTGGTGAAAACGCAGTCATGTGAGGTCTTATTAACGTTAACACGGACCCAGACTAAAGGGGAAAATTTGCACAAACATGTGTGATGTGAACAGAGTAAAACCTCTTCGCTTATTAAGTCAGACTAGGTTATTATTATTATTATCATCATCTCAAATAATAATCAATGAGTGTATTGCATTGAGTGGAGCGAAACTTGAACAGTAACAGTAATATTAACAAGCCCTATTTTTTCTGCATTTAATCCATCCTATTGTGAGCAGTGAGTAGCCACACGGAGCAGTTAGGGGTTCAGTGTCTTGCTCAAGGACACCTCAACATGCTTTCTACAGGAGCCGGGATTGAATCAGCAATCTCCAATTATCAGACCACCGCTCTACCTCCTGAGCAATGCCACCCCTATGGGCTTTGTAGCAAAGCCATGACCACTCACTCTTCCCGTTACCACGGTGATCAGCACAGTAGTCAAACTGATGGATCACACGTCATGTGTAACACAAGTACCGAGGAGTCTGTCGCTGGTTTATCTCATCTGTTTGCTTTACATGAACAAGCTCGATTAAAGTTCACCTGGGGAACAACCAGCCCACACCGGTGCTGATGTGGTTCACATCTGGAAGACAATGGCCAGTGTATGGACCTTTGAATGAGCCTTAGTGGCCTAACTTCTGACAATCAACTCATCTTGATTCCCTTTCCCACTTCACGATTACCAAAACTTAAAGTGACTTGGTCGAAAACTTACAAAGATATTACACACACACATTAGTTACTCTCCAGAGAACTGCAGAGTACCCCAGTGGTTCATTCAGTTACCTCATAGCAAGAAGGTGCTGGGTTCAAACGCCAGGCCATCCCAGAACCTTCCCATGCGGAGTTTGCATGTTCTCACAGTGTCTCCATGGTTTTCCTCCTGTTGCTCCACTTTGTCCCACCATCAAAGAGACATGCATGTTAGAGTTAATACTCCTGCTTGTGCACCTGACCAAGGCAATTGGAAAAAGAACTGGAGTTGGTCCCTTGGTCCCGCAGCTGGTCCCTACTCCTATGCACTAGGATAAGTTAAATACAGAGAACAAATTTCATTGTAAGAATACAAAGTCAAAATAAAGTGTATTTTTTCCTCCTGCAAGAACGTATGGGTGTTGGGTGGATTCAACCTACCTTGGTAAAGAAAAAGTCCAACTAGTATTTAATGAAAGCATGCTAGAGTTTTCTTAGTTGGCTGACTACAGTGAATGACCTTGATGGCCAACTCATGCCAACTCATGCCCTCATATCCTGTAGGCTAATGCAGGCCATCACAAACGGAGCTTAGTAACAATAGTGTACATTAAATGTGAGAGGGGAACTCTGCAATTCTAACCATGCAGGGAGACACCGGTATCAGCCAGCAAACAGAATAGCTTTGAATTAAAGCTCTGCATGGGTATTTCCATCAGGGTGTGCAAATACGGAGTTAACCATACAATAGCTTCAGTTCTCTCTCCTCTTGTCTATTTACATCCCTGCTGTAGTCCTCTTATAATAGCCTATCAATAGAACATAATATAATCCCAAAGTATATAATGGTGAAATGATATGATGGCAACCAGATAAAACAATCTCTCCTCAAATTGTTTAAAGCTAAAGAAAGGTACTCATAAACTATGCATTGTTCCTTTCTGGGACTGTAAATATGCTCAGCCGGGCCCAGGTGGATCTTTCAGATACTGTGGCTGAAGGGTGCCACATTAACTGTGAATGTATACTGCCATCAAGAGGCCACTTCCATTCATAGCAGGCTGCTGGACACCAGACAAATCACTTTCGTCCATTCTCCATTTCACCTGAAAACTCATCTTTCCCAACATGACTTTTATTCAAGCAAGAGGAAAATTATCCATGTATGTGAAAGACCCATTAAAGATCGATTGCTGTGTACCAATACAAGACTACAACGTTTATTAAAATGCACCATTAATCTCCTATGATCAGGAGTTTGCATTTAGGCTTGATATGGTAATATATAGTTATTACCCACCATCTGAATTCCAATTTATGTACAAATATATACAAGCTTGATTGTATTGAAAAGTGTTATTGAAAAGTGTTCAAAATCCCAGTGGTATTGCTTATTTCTTTATCTTAACACACAAGTACAGTCTGACTGATGCTGAGGGTACCCACTCCCACAAAATAATAATACTGCAGAAAACTGTTTGTTTGGTGTTTTGGGTTTGGTAGCTCAGCAGTAGAGCACTCACCTCCGAGTCAGACATAATGGCTTCACTCCCACCACAGGGCGTCAAGAAAATAACATCTGTCCTTAATCCCTCATGCTCAGTAAATATGAGGCATATGATGTAAAGCTCTTTGAGTGGTCGCTATACTAGAAAAGCACGATATAAAAACAAGTCCATTTACATTTATTTACTGCTGAACACAATATTACATAAATAGGCTGATTTCTGAATGGTCGTTGAAGGCATTTTGTGATTCCTAAATCAAAAAGTCTCCATGAGGAAAACCCTGGACAAGAACTCTGCAAATCAAAAATGTTAACAGTAGCCCCCAAACTACATTTCTCTTCAAAGTTAAGTACAGACATGTGTTGACTATGCTTTGACTTTTTTTTACCCCTTGTCCTGAGTTTTACTCTACAGTATTTCTCTTAGGATGTTACTTGGTGTGTGTGTGTGTTTACAGTTTGAGCTTGGCCTCTTTGGCCTCCATGGCTTTGGTGGCGAGCTGGGCACGCTCAGACAACAGAGCTGCTTGCTCAGCTGGTCCCTGTGACTGGGCATTCTTCAGCAGGAAGTGACTGATGAAAAGCTTCAAGCCCTCCCGCAGCATTCCTAGCTTGGGAATTCCTGAAATCCTAGTGAATGGAAAACAATGAGGGACATTGATTCCAGATTTTCACACAGAGCTACACTCCGAAGAGGCGCTGCTAAACAACAAATGGGCACAAGAACAAGAGGCCCAACTATTCTGGAAAGTTAAGGAGTAGGAGGATGGGAAAAACCTTACTGCGCAAACTTTAATACAAATATTAATGCTTTATTTTCACAACAGTTTTCCTTGAGCTCAAAAAAATTCATTCAAGTCTGGACACTGAGTACGGCAAGGCAATATTGGCACATACCTTCCAAATATACCGGCGAGATCCTCAGGCTCAGTCTCCTTGAGGAGTTTGGTCAGCACCTGGCGGAGGAAGCGCACCTTGGGCTTATCTAGCTCCCCAAACTCTATTGCCTGCATAAAGAAAAGTAGAGATAAGGTGAGAAAATTCAATGAATAGTAGTTACTATCCCTCAACCAACTTTAGACAGTTAAAGTTACCAACGTGAAATGATTCGTTGCCATTTACTTTGAGTATGGAGAGCGAGAGGCACTTCCTCTGGAGAAAGCGGGTTACCAGCTGGACCAAGTTGCTAAGAGTGCTGCTGGAAAGGTTGGGCAGCTCCTTGAACTTGTCCCATAGGCTGAACTGAAAGGTCATCTAAGAAAAAGCACAGAAAGACACAAAATAGCATATCAATATCACCTGACATTACATTTCTGCATTCAACTGAGTCTATGTGTCATGCTGACATCTCCCAAAAATGAGAAAGGAAACAAAAACAATGGGAACCAAGTGCTCCACACAGGTAATCCCCTCATCCAGGTCCAGTTTACATGTGAAAAACAAACATTCCCAGCACTTCTTGGTTTAAGCTCTTTGATGGGCACAATGGTTATCAGTCTCTGATATGGGCGAGTGGCCCACAGACTGATAGTTAGGAAGTGAGCCCCCCCCCAACTCCCAATTGTTTGAGACAAATAAAGTCGGAGGCGTCGGGTGTGAGAGGCTCCCACACTGGAGAGGTGAACTCCAGGGTGCAGGCAGGTCAACACGGTCCAGGAGCCTGGGTGGCCTCTTGCACCCAGCATGTCATAAATTTTAACGCTGCTGTATACCCATATCAGTTCTACAAGGTTAAATGCACTATAATTTATCCCTCTGTCATAATAAAGCAATGATATTCATATAGACACAACTATACATTTACTGTTGTTTGGTTTTAAAAACTCGTTACTTTATTAATTAATATAATTTATTCATATAAAAATATTAATAATATTAGCATTAAGGACTTTACTGATTACATAAAATGGCTCTTTTCCTATAGGGTGCATGTACATTCCATTTACTTTTAATTTTCTCTAATTTAACTTCAATATTCATTGCTGAGAATTTGAGAGGACTTATTCAAGCAAAGTCTCAGTAAATTATCAATAGCTTAAAAACAGAACACGTAAAACTCATAAGCAAATTGTGTCACAACATACCCAGCAAACTACTATTGCCAAAATTCCACCATCAGCAGGGGAAGAATTTTTGCTAACGTGCACCACGTTTTAGCACTTTCAGTTTCATTTGCGTCGTTACATTTGCTCGGCAAACCAATATTATATAAAACCAATATAACATCAGTGGAAGTACCTGGAAGCGTCGGTCATGAGAGCAGAATTTCTCACCCAGTACAGCATAGAAGGCATTGAAGCTCTGCTCTTGCAGACAGCAGTCCATCAGAACATGGACAATCTCTCTCTCCTGCTGATCCTTCAGGCCCATCCTTCACAGAACAAAGGAAAGTATAGTAATGGTTTAGATCATTTTGAAATAGACATGACTTAACCAGAGTAAAGGAAGACTTGTCATATGAAAGTAAATCTATTTTTTTCCTCTATCTCTTGCTTAGCCAATAATCTCCTCCAAAATATGCACAAGGGCCGTTACACCAGATATATGGGAATCCATAAGTACAGCATTTAGAGAGATGGGCCAGACCTCAATAGTTTCTCGAAGGCATCCAGGTAATCCTCACTGGTCATTAGCACGCAGAAGATGTTTCTCCTGACCTCAGTGTTCATTCTCTGTTTCCTGGCCAGCTCCAACACCTTGGTACTGAACTGTGGTAGGTAGAGGAATGATGTAAATATAAAATAATGTCAAAGGATAATTGTAAGAAACTGGTAAATTCACTGGTGCATGAAACCAGATTTTTCAGAATACCAATAGTTTTAACCGATGTTGGCTATCACTATCAAGATATAGCCAACTGATAAGACACTGATAGAAATGGTTCAATAGAACAGACAAACATTCCATTAAGTTTGTCTCCAAAGTTTTCATCCATAACTGCACTGCAGATTATTGGAAACAGTTTACTTGAGTGCTCCAAATCCTAATCAGTATCGGACCATAAAACGCACTAGCTAGGCCTCCAAGGCCGAACATCCTGTTCTAATAGCAAGTGAGTGTCTGACTATCTATCGTGTGGCGTCAGACACTCTCCATCCAAACTGAAACTTCCATGTAAAAAAACATGTATCTATCAGCTGTGCACTTGAGATCAGACTGAAAATGTTCCTCCTCCATAACCATGTGTTTCAATGCAAGTGACAGAAAGTAAATAGGAACAGGGCGCCAAACTAAAGTTCAGCCCAAAATGGTGTCACGTCACTCAACCAGTAAGAGCATGCCAATAGAAAATAAACCAATCCAACGGATTTTGTCACTGATGCTTACTCACGTTGGATTCAGTTATGACACAGGGTAAATTACACAATTAACTGGAGATCCAAATGCCAAATTCTATGAATGCTAAAGAAGAGCTGACAAATTAAAATAGCAACTATTTCACTATAAATGCAGCAGCATGGCTCAGTGATTAGAGCGGTCGTCTGGTGATTGGAAGGTTACAGGTTCAATCCCCACACCTGTAGAGAAGCATGTCGAGGTCTCCTTGAACAAGACACAGTTGCCCTAACTGCTCTGCGATAGATTGGTGACCTATATATGTATATGTATCCCTGCCTTTTGCCCAATGAAGACTGAGATAGGCTCCAGTTCCCCTGCGACCAGATTTTGGATAAGTAGTTGACAATGGCTGTATGGATGGATGGATATCACTACAAATGATTAGTATCATGAAGTGGCATTAGCCAATGAGAGCTGTGCATTGTTTTATAGCTCCACAAGTTACAACATCAGGTCTTCTGTGATTGCATTTTTGTACCTGTCCCTCAGTGGTTGTCTGTTTTGGGGTCTTGCTCCTATGGTCGCTGATCATGGGGGCTCCACTCCAGGAGGAACCAACAATCCACCAGCGGCCCACTTGCTCTGCTACAAGGAGATTCTCCAGAGAGACCCTCAACTTCATGTCACTGCCTCTTGCGCTCTGCTGGATCTGAGTTACGTATTTGGCAGAAGTTAGTCACACGTGTATGCAATGTTCAAGATAGATAAAAATGATACGTGGTTCCAGTAGGGAAGGAGGTCATAAAATGTGTGACACTTTCTCACATAGAGAAATAACGAGTATCTTAAAATCTAAAGCATGAGATTTCGGCCATGATGGTCTTCATCAGATGTCAGGTTAGTGTCACAGCTTTCATGGCTTTCTTTACAATTTCATACTTTTTAAGCACTTCATCTTGGGGCTAGTTGAGAGCAAACATGCTTAATCTTTTGCACCCAATCAGCAACTCAGGATAATGATACAGCCACCTTACACAATCCCAATACAAGCCTGAAAAAAACTCAAGCACACAATGGGGGGGGCATATCAGGGTTCAAATGATCCACTCTATATGAACTAAGTACCCCCTCAAGTATGTAGGATGGGACTCTGGGTCCCTCTGGTGGAAAGCTACTGTAACTGCTCAAAAAAATAATAATACATGAAGTGAAAATACAAGTGGTATAAAAAGAGGTGAATCAGTTCAACTGGATCAGAAGTTTACTTGGAAACGTTTCATCACTCATCAGGTGACTTGTTCAGTCAGACTGAATGACCACCCTAACTACTGAGACATGACGCCCCTCATTACGTAAGTGAATGTTTTATAGTCTATGTTATGCTGTAGTTCATCCATTCATCATCAACCGCTCATCTGGAGCTGGGTCACAGAAGTAGCAGATTCCAGCTGGGAACCCAAAACTTCCCTTTTCCTGGCCACATCAACCAGCTATGACTGGGGAATCCTTCATCTAAATCACATAATTGTAAATGACACTAAAAAGCTCTCGACTGAAGTCATACAATTCATGTAATGAGAGTGGATGAGATGATAACCACCTACCAGAGGCCGCTGGAGTTTCTTTAGTCGTTCCACAGGCTCTGGGTCATAACCCGGGATTTTCCTCATATCATTGTTCTTCAAAGCAAGCATAGTCTCCAACATGAAACGCACCTGGAATATGTTGACACATGAATAAGATGCTAGTTAAACATCAAAAATAGACAAGCAAATTGTACAATATGTTGAATATATACTGAGTGATGTGCTTAATGCAATAAAAGCATCTGTTAAATGGCTAAAATTCTATTCTGTGTTTGTGATCATACCCTTGTTGAATCTTTAAACTTGGACCCCATTTCATTGGCCTTTTGTTGAGCCTCAGAGATGAGTTCTTTGAGGGCCAGGGCATCATCCTTTCGCAGGACAAAGCCAACATTCCTCAACACAAACAAGACTAGCTCGATGTCTTTCTCTGTAAAAGCTCCAACCAGAAGCTTTAGGATATCAAAGATGAGAATGGAATGGATCACCTGAAAGTTGTACAGGTGGGCGACTATTGCTACTAAGTTGTCACACTCTTTGCCTTCCTGGCCACTCTTGTACACTTCATCAAACTTTCGCACCACTGTCTCCAGGAAATAGGCTCCAACCTGGTAATGACAAAAATTAAAATGGAAGATTTCAATTAGGTTTTGAGAACGGAATTTAAGTATAGAACAAGAAAAAGCCCATCTTGCGAAAACATTTCTTAGAAATTCCTTCATGAACATAATTGTTCTTTTAGAATACTTTATTTTCTTTGATATTAATATCTGACAAAATAAAAGCCAAACTTGGGAGATCATTAATATTACTTAATGGCAAAAGTAAGCCACGGTTGACTGAAGCCTGTTTTACTAATGAGACTGTATGTGTGGGGTCCTAAACAGAGCAAAGAAACAACAGGACAAGGAGATAACAATGCTAATACACCTTAAGTTAAGGAAACATAGGTGTCAGATGACACTTTCCAATTAATTAAAAAGGGGAATTAGCTTACAGAAGAGATAGAAGAAAGGTGACAAGCCCCTTAGACCAATGCACAATGAATTATCTATGGGCTAATGTCCTTTCTCAGGTTAATGGTTACTATTTATCTCTGACACAAAGGCTGGTGAAACCAAAAGCCTCCTTTCTCCAATCAGATCTCTTATCAGTTGACCTGGCTCTGAACTAAAGGTCACACAATGTGGCATTAACTCTGGAATACAACACCTGCTGAAACACTAGCACAATTTTACCATGCAAACTTACACCAATGTACAAACCCATTCATCCAACAAAATATTCAGTTGTCCAGTACCTTACATGGATGTGCACAGTAGAGATGTCTTCAGAATGTGTTGTTGACACCCATATAACTCTTTTAACAAGTATACATATAAATCCGAGGACAAGGATAGGCAAAATGTAGTGATTCCATGTTACACAGAGCCTACCTCGAGTCCTACAGCATGATGAAGGATGCTGACAAGCAGAACATGCTCCATTAGTAACCTATCAGGCATCAGGGTTGGAGTAACACAGGCTGCCAGCAACACCTCTGTTAATATCTCATTCATGTCTTTCCTGCTGGAGCTCATGTACAGTTCCTCAAGCTGACCACTGATGGATGCCATGTTAGGTTCACTCAGCCTGGGATGATCAGAAAAGAGTTAAAACAATCACTTAGAAGCAGTGTTTTGGAATTTCTGCAACAGTACAGATTCCTGAAAACAACAGTAGCAGTGTGGGTAAAAATCTCACTCATCAAAACAGAGATACTAAAATACACCAATGATAAGAACAAAAAGATTTTAACAAGATGTATAGAGGCAGAACTGCATTTCTGTTGTTCTTCTCCCAGGTGCATCTTTGTTGAGGTACACCTTCAATTCAATCTTTCTCATGCCAATTACAATCACTTAAAAGAGGAGATACCACATCCCACTCTGCCAATTTTTATTTTCTGTATCATAAACTAGTACTACGGACAAAAATGAAAGTTTTTCACTCCAGTTACCTATACCAATTGAAGTGAAAATTGTGTCTAAAAGTGGATAATGATCTCCATGGAATGAATTCAGGGTGATGCTTTTTATGGTTGTGCATGTAGGATTACCCACCTGTTAACAAGGCCTTTCACATTCCTCCTCAGCTTCTCAAGCTCAGCTTTGCGCTTACCATCTCCATTATCGCGCAAGTGGGGTGGCACATACCTGCCTGCTGTAGAGATTACCTAAATATCGATTGTAAGACTGCAGTTAGTGTAAAAATAAATAATTCTTAAAAATCCAGCTCTCCAAAACTAATCATGCAGCATTAACGTTGATATAAAAAAAGTAAATGAGTCTGCCAAATTCTGGAACTTACAGGCACAGTCTCTGGCATCTTCCTGTTAGGACTGTCTGTTTCCTCTACCACTTCCTCTTCGCTTTCATCAGCCGAGTCCCCCATGTCACCTTCATCCAGCCCTTCGTCATCCTCCTCCATCTCTTCATCCTCTACACTCTCATCAACTAGTTCTTCATCATCATCATCACTTCCTCCATCAAAAGAATCCATATCACCACCACTATCATTTTCACTGCCTTCATTTTCTGACTCATCTCCTGGCTCTTTTTCCTCACCTGACAATTCAGAGTCGCTCTTGTCAAGATTTTCAAAGTTGTTTTTGGCTGTGTCCATGTCATCTTCACTGTTATACAGCCCTGCAGTTGATGGCCCAGAGTCAAGTACACTAAGAATATAGTCTAGCCCATCAGTTGCAAAAGACTGGGGGAGAGTCTTTTTGTTTTTTCTCTTGTTGTAGCCCAGGTACCGCTCTAACCTCTTTATTTCTCTGTCCTCAGCTTCATTTGCTTCCAAAAGTGCCTTTTTTCTTGTTTCCTGAAGTTTATTTAATTTATTTCCTTTCTTGTGAACTACCTGTGGATTGGATCGTTCTAACTTTTCCGTGGAAACGCCAGTAAATTTTGTATGAGGTGTTTTGGGGAGGTCTTTCTTGGCCTTTTCCTTTTGTGTTTTCTCAGTTGGTGTACCAGGGCCTTCATCGTCAACAATGGGTGAACTGAGAACCTTCTTGCCCTCGTAGTGGCTTTTCATTTTAGCCTTTCTCATCTTTCTCTTTTCTTTCCGTAACTCTTTACGGCTTTTCTTTTTTACCAGACGCAAACCACAATCATTCTCTCCTTCACAGCCACCGCTGCTTTTAACAAATTCACCCACTGACACCATATACTTCTGCAATTTCACATTGCCCTTCTTCCTCTTGAAGTTTTTCTTCTGTTTTCCCTCACCCTTCATCGCACTGAGCTACACCTGCATCAAAGCTGCTGACTGAAGTGGTACGTTAAACAAGTAGGTTCCTTGGGCAGCTTGAAGAAACAGTTACGCCAAGGGAGTTCAGATGAGTTTCCCGTTAAATAACAAGCGACAACGCTAACAAGGTAACTACGTTGTGATAACGGTGTGAAAGGACCGAACACACAGAAGCACTTACAGCAAACCGTCGGCCATTGTAACAGAATTCAACAACGTCACATTTATCTGTAAGGTTGTGCGGCTCGTTGTTACTTCCATGTGGCTGAAATATTGAGGATACAAATCAAATCACGTGGTTATTTTCTTCCGAGTTGAAGGGAGGGACGTCGCTCACTGATAACGTCATTTATTTGGGGGCGTACCCACGAACGGTTTGTCTAAGATCCACCGAGGGGCAGAGAAATACTTGTTTTGATACCGCTGTTTGCACCGTACGCGTCAACTAGCATGTCTAGCGAGTCTGTGGTTTGTTTGTCTTATTTTTTATCTGCAATATGAAGAATGGAAGAAGACGACGTGACCATCAGAGAGCAGAATTTCCACAGCCAAGTCCGGGAGTACATCGTGAGTGGTCAGCTTGACAGTTTAAGCTAAGCTATGCCAGTAACGTCCTCCGCTGAATAAGAGGGACGTTAGCTACAGTTAGCTGGATCCCTTCAGTCTTAACCGACGAGGGGTTGAAATGTTTTACTTAAGATGCTTTTTAATGCTACTTGAGTAATTTGATCCTTTCATTGATTGCGTTCTCTACCAGTGTCCTATTCAACGCAGAAGTATGCCGATCGAGTAGTTTGATCTGTGATATTTCTGGAGCTAAAAGTGATTAGCTGACAATTAACCGTTACTAAGAGCTGTTGCACTCTGACTAGTGTTAGAGGCTTCTATATGTTTTATCAGTCAGTCAAATGTTATTTATAAAGTATATTCCTTGTATCCATATGCAATGCGCTTAATGTCTGGTGAGAATACATGGATAATAGAAGTAAGCGATAAAAGAAAACTAAAATGCATGTATGCATACATGCATTGGATTGACATGCATCTATTGACATGAGATTGGCTTAAGTAAACCAGAACCCATGCATTCCAACTGGAGGTTAGTAGCTAGTGGGGATACAGATGCAGCTACTCTAGGGGAAAGCACAGATAAATCGTTTTTGGGGGGTAATACTTTAAAGTGACTATTGAATTGGCCGTTCTTGGTTCCCATTGGAATTTCCTTTTGAACTGAGTAATAACAAATCCAAATTCACGAATATGCCTGGACTGCCGGGCCTACTTTGCTGGAGCTATATGCTAAATACTATAATTCCCTCCCTGGAGTCTTAACAGAAATTTGAGCAGCAACTATTTAGGGGCCGATTGAACTTCAGTTCAATTTAGTCCCTCATATGTGTTAATGGCAACTGTAGAGTTTAAAAGTCTATAAATCAACCAGTTGCCTTGCTAGTGTTCCACCTGGCTAGCTTTGCTATCTCTCACCCTAGATAATAACAATACTGTGCTGTTTCACCATCATGTAGTGTCATGGTGTAAAATACAGTACCAAAGTTCATTGAGGTGTATACAAAATAGTTTGATTTTTCTAATTATTGCTATTTGTTTCAAGACAAGGATTATTCTTATTTATTAGTGGGTAGAAGGAAATGTAAAAAAGGGTAGAAAAAAGTTAAAATGGTCTGAAAGTTGCAAAAGTAATTTGTAGGTCTGCCCATACTGTGACATCCTTTCTCAGAGTCCCGTCTTTTCGCCTGTGTCAGTTTATCATTTTCGCACACCCACTTGTGGATTTAATCTGTTTGCATACATATAAATGCACAGGCCCCCTCTACTTATAAATAGATCTCTTTTCTTTTAGTTAAACAGGGACTTTTTTGTGCCTGATGAACTAGACACTTTATCTGCAACTATATTTTGTGAAAGAAGGCTATTGGCCTCTCAGTTTAGCAGAGGAGGTTTAGTATGTTTAGTATGTTTCCCATCTGCCTGTCGTCAGACCAAGTCACTGGGAAAGCGAGGACATGAGTTGTGTAATTCTGAGATGCCATCGAGTACTGAGGTAGGGGCATCTAACATTAGTTGTGTCCCGGTCACTGGTCATAGTAGAAGGGGGAATGCAGAATGTGATCTCTCCGTTGGGCAACTGAGCTTGTCTGGAGGCTGCTCTTACCTCAGAAATTCCAAAGAGAAGGCTATTTCCAGTTAGCCTTGGCCTAATTAGACTCAGTAGAATTTGGAAAAGAACAATGACTTGCTTATTTTCTGATAGTTATATAAACATGTCAGACACTGAACCACACTACGTTAGAGTAGGTGATGTGATGTACATTTAAGAGATTTTTTTAGCTGGGCAAGTCTTGTACATAGAGATCTCAGTGCACATACATATCATCCAAACCCTTATTATAGAGATTCAGTCTGTCATTCATTTATAAAAGGTTCCCCAGACCAAGTACAGCATTAACTACAAACACTATTATTTACAACAACATTGAGATAGTAAGCCTTTGCATATATCCAAACAAATTTATCGGGTAGATTATAAAATAAATTAAAAGATATAACCCTGAGCAAGAGTAATGTATTACTGTCTTAGATAAGGGATTGTGTAGATGCAATGTAGAGATGTGTGAGAATCTGTTATTTGATCCCATATTTATTATGTTGCTGTTATCAATGCTTTTGTTTGGAACAGGTGTTCCTGCAGAGACAATAACATGCATGTCCTAATCATAGCTTGGTCAGTGTGTGGTTGTTGTGGGGATCTTCTGAAAGTGTCGGGTGATTTGTTTTTCACTTTTATTATCTTGTAAAAAAAACACAGCTGAGGAAGGAAGTGGGTCTGGCTTATTTTGTAACATTTCAGACCGGTCCTCATCACTCATCCATTCTGCTATTCATCATGAGTCCATCCCATGGTTACTGATTGTAGCTGATTTTTAACTTCACTGAAATCTGACTGCCTGGCTGGCCTAGGGAAGGATTCATTGATACTCAGTACACCAAACTTGTGATGTTAGTGAGTGATGGATGAATGATGAGATGTATAAAAGCAATTGTGTGCTGCTGAGTCACCTAATCTTGTTAAAATCCTCTTTTAAGATTTTTTTTTCCTTTCAGATTTGCTTCCTGTTGTTTGCGGTACTCTACATTGTGTCATATTTCATCATAACCAGATACAAGAGGAAAAGTGGTAAGTGTTTTTGTATGCAAGGAACTGAACTCTTAAGTCGTAAAAAACATGCTTCGAGGAGGTTGTCACATTTCTCAAATTCTCTGTAGCACCTGAGGCATGCCTACACACTGGTCATATTGTCAGAGCAAACAATGAGTAAATCTGTCTGTTCTTGCTGTGTTTGGCCAAAGACACAGCCTTATTATCAAGACAGGGAAGACAGCTTAGCTGAAGTAAACTTTAGGTGTGTATGTGAGAAACCACACCCAATCCTGTCATGTGCAGAAGCAATCTGGTCACACTTTGTCTTATGGCAGCATAAACAGTCTCTGGGCAGAATTATTTTCATATTTATCAAAACATGCAGATGATTTTAGACACTAGCTATCTATGGGTAATGTGTTACTTGTTGATAGAACCTGCTTCATGGCATTTGTGGTCTCATAATCACAGATGCAGGTTAAAGCCACTGTGATAGATATTCAGTGAGAGTTAAAGAATGCTTCTGGTGGGATGTCATGTCATCATCAACTGCTTATCCAAAATTGGGTCATGGAGCTTCTGGTGGCTATCCCAGGGCTCATTGGACAGAAGGCAGAGAAACACCCTGGACAGGTTGCCAGTCTATCCCAGAGCAGATGTGGGGGATTAAGGCCTGATACCCTCCCTGATGGCCTGCAGTGGGTTTTGCTTCTGGCTCTTTAGTGTACAAAGCATGCATTCTATCCCTGAGCTACTACCCCCCCGTTCTGATGGAATTATTTGTTCTAAATTTTTTATATAGGCCCTCTTGCACAGCTTTTAAAATAGTGTGGGCCAAAGTCACAGCCAATTCATACCTTACTAAAAAAAGAATAAAGTAGATAAAAGTAGGGGCTGTGGTAGCTCAGCAGTAGAACTGATAGGAACTGACAAGCCAGATGTTGCAGGTTTGAACGCACTGCCAGTATAGGGAAGGCCATTTGGCTTTAATCCTCCATGCTATATCTAGATCCGTGTCTACCCCCACAATGTGAGGACTAATTGTGACATGTAAAAATGGACCTTTCAGTATATTAAAATGTGTATTTTCTTAGTTATCCGGTCCGTTTGGCCACTTGTGTCCGTATGTTTATGTGTATCTGTCCATGGCTAATTGGGCAAATTACTGGACCTGTCAGCCAAAAATGTTTTGTGCACAGTTATGCCTTTATGATCAAGAACCTCTCATAGTTGTGATGATTCAAAGCCTGAGGAGGGGGAGGCTGTGGATCCAGAGTGACAGGTAGAACATTTTTATGAGGTAGATTTTTTTTAAATCTCTGCATATTAAATACTTTTCCAAATGTCTAATTCAGTCGACTTGGGTGCTCTGCAAAAGTCTTATAATGGCAGGAAAACACAGTTTTTTCAGTTCACGAGTGCGTGTATCTTTCTACTGCTAATCTTGCATACCACTGAGCCTGTCAGCCCAATCATTTTTGTTTTCAGTTTTGATGAAATGATAAATGACCTATTGTAGCTGCGGTAATTCAGAACCTTTGAAAAACCTGTTTTATGCTATAATTGAGGGCTAAGTCCTCAGCTGTTTTTTTAACTAAGTTTGAGCACTGGAGAAGGGAAAGGTCACTCCCAGGCAGTGCCTTCACTTTTTTCCCTTCTCCAGGTAGGTGAAAAAAAAGAGTGGTTTGTTGCCAAGTCTGAACACTAGAGAAGAGATACGTCTGGTGGGTACCTGCACTCTACTGAGAAGACTGTCCCAGTTTTCATGTTGAAATTTGTCCATTGCTGCATGTCCTTTGACTATGACTATAGGAGAGTTATGTTTTATGTCACGATTAGTCCCCAAGTTGTGAGGGTGGATACAGACTTAGATGGAGCTTTGGGATTAAAACTGGATTCCCTTCTGATGCCCCGTGATGGGTTCGAACTCGCTGCCTCTGCCTCTGGAAGCACTTGGTCTACCACTGAGCTACTGTGGCCTCTGACTAAGACTATAAGCATGGTTTGGATAATGGAAAGGGGATTTTTGGAGAGCTTGCTGCTTGTATGACTGTAATGGCTACTTTGTATGATTCTTTGAACATACTGTGTCCTGTCACTGATGTGGTTTGATTTCCTCCCCAGATGACCAGGAGGATGAAGATGCCGTTGTCAACAGAATATCGTAAGTGCAGTTGGCATCTACAGAATATCTCTGCAAAAGCACAGCCCAACTTGGAACTTGTCACACAAATTCAAATATAACTTCAAACCCAGTGCTCTGAGTTGCCATTTGTGGCTAAGTTTAGCTTGCCCATGCAGTCTCAAGCTTTATTTGATGTCCAGCTGAGAATGATCATGTTGAACGGGCCTTGTAGTAGAAGCATTTCAAATGATTGAGGGTCTTTAGGGATGTGGGGCAGTGGTGATAGTAGGCTGTCCCACTGAGGACCACTGACCAGATGATGCTCTCTCCTGGGGCCAATCTGAGAACCCGTTTCCTTCCAATCACAGACAAATGGTAGCTTCTTGATGCATTATCTGTAGCGGTTGTTCTTGGTGTGGGGTTGGGGGGTGGACAAAGTGGTACAGTGAAGGGGTAGATGAAGTGGGCACATTGATCAACTCGTATACATTAAAGTGGCCATCTGCTACATGGTACTAGTAATTAAGGTAAGTGTTTGGTAACTCCAAATTAGCTCACCTCCCCACCTTGATTTTGCTTACTAATTCCTGTCACACTATATGCTGAACGAATTCATTAATGCAACATATAATCCAAGTCTAATCCCCAACTGACCTAGTAATTGCATGTAGCCTATAATCTGATACTTAATAAAAATACACATTTGTGCTATTGCAATATAACATAATTGTTGCAGTGTAACAATTGTGTTATATTGCAGTTGTAAAAGAACAACTGTTTCTTTAACAAGCACTTTAGTCGGTTTCATGGAGACCTGGAGGTCAGGTCAATTTTATTTGTATAGTTCACTACCGCAAATTACGATTTGCCTCAGTGGGCTTTTTGGGGAGAGTGAGATCCCTATTTCTAACTTAGCTTTTTTGGAGGGTTCTGTGTTGTTTTTTTTATGGGTGTGTCTAAATATTTGTGTGGATGTATATGTCTGTCTGTTGATATGCGTGTGGTTCCGTTCACAGGTTGTACCTGTGCACCTTCACCTTGGCGGTGTCAGGTGGTGCCGTGTCCCTCCTGCCTTTCTCTATCATTAGTGATGAGATCCTCCTGTCCTTCCCCAAAAACTATTACATTCAGTGGCTCAATGGCTCCCTCATCCATGGTCAGTGGCTCATATTGTCTATTTATCCATTTATTTATTTTTTTATTATTTGTCTGTTTATCTGATTGCTAAATTTTGACACCGTCTTTTTTGTCTTGCTATTTTTTCCCCTGAAAACATAAAATTTCTAAACATAAATTTCTAATTTCTCGTTTTCATCTATTAAGGTTGATAGAGGCCAGAATCACAGCTAACATTGTTGCAGTAACCGAATCAGTTAACATTTGATGCTTATTAATTTTTCTCCATACTGGGCTGTCCTGATGATGTATAAATGATTATTCAAGAAATATGCCAGTCATTTAAAAAAAATCTTCAAGTTTTCTCTTTAGGAAGCCAATTCTAGTCAAGTTCAGAGCAAGGAATTCCCATGTACCTAGAGAATATATTTTAGATGTGTGATGAGAACCAACGTGGAAAATTGCAACAAGCCAAATGAAGGCAAACACAGAATCTACTCTAGCACTCTTCCTTGATAGATGTGAAATATTATTTGGAGATTTGATTCTTCCATCTAAAATTTGCTGGTGGAGGAATGATGAAGGTGTGGTTAGATTGTGAAAGTCCTTTTGGCCAGAAGATGCCCAAGGTCAATTTTCTTCCCTAATTTAAACTGGAATTAACAGACAGCTCTGCAGATATAGTTTAGATCCCACCAACACAGGAACTAATACATCAGGCTGAGCTTTGCACAGACAATCAGGCGTGTCTTAGGTTTATATACCCTTGGACTGAAATCAATTAAGGTCCAGTCTTGGTTTAAATGTATTCAAAATATTACCACTTGTGGTCACCAGGGGGCATCAGAGTCCATACCTTAGTTACCATGCAGGCCAGGTTGACACTGGCCAGAGGCTTGTGTTCTCACTTCTTGCATCATAACTAGTGACATTATTCTCCAGAAACCTTACTCACGTCCATTCATCCCAAACTGAAACTGTAAAAGTAACATTCATAAAAGCACATATAGATATGTGCAAAGTAAACGACTGACATTATGAGTTGTAAAAGTCTGTAAAAGTATTGTGTCCTGTGGTTTCTGCAGGGCTGTGGAACCTTGTGTCATTGTTTTCCAACCTCTGCCTCTTTGTCCTGATGCCTTTTGCCTATTTCTTCCTGGAGTCTGAGGGATTTGCAGGATCAAAAAAGGTACCGATTCCCAACCTCTTAATTTGTTAATATACTTCATGGATCAGTCATGTTTATCATTGTACATGTCTATCAAAGCGTAATGTAAATGGGTTTTAATGGCAGCAAGTTCAAAGGTGGCCATAATATTGGAGTGTGAATATGTGTCTGTGGCTATGTCCATGTGAATGTACCAATGCAAATTTTAGAGGGAGGGTGGGGATGAATATGAGCCTTGGCTAAGGCAGGGGCCAAGTGCATACATCTATGTATGTATGTGTGTTCTGTCATTTAGTTGACGGCTGTGGTGTTGGGGCAAGATAAGGAGCTGGGGTATGGGGGAGGGTTGGAGTTGACCCTGGTTAGATAGGTACACTGTCACTCTCCTGTCCTGAAGGAAGTGTTAAACCTGCTTGGCTGCTTTCCTATTTGTTATTTTCTTGTTATTTTTAGACTTGTAAATTTTGGGAAAGATGAAACTGGAAAACGAAAAACGTTTACTTGAGGTCAGAGGTCAGATATCTTAAATTTTCGGTGGCAGTGAGATAAATGGGAGCAACACAGGAGATGATGGCTGGATCTGATCTGATGCTGTGGACTGCACACATGTAGCTTTACTTTAGAGATGGCAGACAGCAACACAACACCGTGTCTGAACAAAGTTTCAAAACAAAGATTTCCTTGGATCAGTCTTGTAATTCCCCACATGATAGCACACCACTAACTAAACTATGAGACATCCCAGTATGTTAAGAAGCACTGGCAATATTCAGCTAATGGACAATGATGAACGCCAGCCAGCGATGCACTAGCAACATCTAAATACAGCTGATGCCAAAAAAGGTGGAAGTTGGACTAGAACATGGCTTCGGGACCTGTTATTATTTCCTTGTCTCACTGGGTATTCGTCTAATGTGCTTCTCAGTGGGAGAGGATGCCACTTAGCAGCCAAAACAGCAGCAGCGGCAGCAGGTGCCTTGTCCATGCCCTCTCCCTGACTCATGCCACTGACCGTAACTGCCACCGCAGAAAGCTCATTAACCATGAAAGGCCGAATCTGGTCTTCGCCTAGCGCCACATCCTGACAAACCCTTCCAATAAGGCCAGACGCTGCAAACGCTTCAACACTGCTGCATCGGCCCCACTGATTTAAGGCCTGATTCCCTGCCACCCCCCCTCCCCAGCCCCCTAAAATAAAACTTCAAAAGGACAGGCTAATAATCGAGTTGTAAGGCTCAGCGAACTTCCTCGTTTAATTGATTACCCCCCAAAAAAAGAGGCTGGGGCCCGTGTTCCGAAAGTCCATAAAGTCGCAGCAACATGACAGCACAATAGAGCCTCGCAAAATGGAGGGGGAAAGATTTACTTTCAATACACCTCTATCCTGTGTCACAGTTTGAGACCTCTCTGGTTTATGTCCCTCCTGGCCAACTCACATAAAAATTAGTCTATACTGTAGTTTACGGCTCGTTCTTTTATTTCCCCAGCCCGCTAATTTGTTTTGCTTGGATTTCTTCAATAGAGGGCAGACCCCGATCGGTAGGAAGCGGGACGAGGGCCTCTGTCACATTATGCTTTTTTGTTCTTTTCTCCTTTCAATAAGACTGGTTTCTTGCGGCTGATCATCTATAAATTCCCATAGAGGAAGCACTGTTCAGCATTGAGCTGCACTTCAAGGTATATGTTTCGTGCATGCGCGAAGGAAAGGGGGTGGAGGTGACGCCCCTAATGTCAGCTTTGAGGGAACCCCCCCCCAAAAAAAATTTGTCCCACGGAGTCAATCATGGAGCCAACAGCCAGAAGAAAGTAAAACACTTATAAAAGTTTTTATAATGTGATATTATCCTTTTCCACCCAATAAGAGTATTAGAACCGCAATGTCAGGGGGTTTATGTGACACTTTATTGTGCTGGGGGAACGTTATGGCACTGAGAGGTCCTCTGACTGCGGAAATGAAGCGAATGATGAATTTAACCGGTAACGGTGCACGTCAGCCTTTTCATGTGGCTGTGTTTACTTTTGA
The DNA here is from genome assembly GCA_900302585.1 of Regalecus glesne. Taxonomy (NCBI): domain Eukaryota; kingdom Metazoa; phylum Chordata; class Actinopteri; order Lampriformes; family Regalecidae; genus Regalecus; species Regalecus glesne. The sequence continues at coordinate 1,143 of OMLC01042573.1, read as the reverse complement.
CGATGTACTTAAAGACGCCACCAGAATAAAGATTGAAATGTGGATGTTTTTTCTTTTCAGTGGATGTTAACAGTTCAGCTCTTCAGAGGGCTCTGCTGCCAGAGTGATTAATAGTTTAACAAATTGTCCAAATTGTGGATGAATTGGAGTGACTTAGGGCCTTGATGTCAGATGTTATGATCGAGGTTTATTTGCTGGTGTAAAACGTCTCCCACTTACAGCGGTGCTCTCAAATCTTCGCTAAAGAGCCCCATCGCTGTGGTGCCGGAGATATCGGCCTTTTCCCAGAGAACCTTGGAATTATTAGATGTCATCTCATAACTCAGTGTTTTGGCTCCCGGTCCTGTTCCAGAAACCCATTTAGCCTGCTACAAGTGTGACATTGAGATCTCAGCTTACAGTGATTATGAAGGACTGTTTTATGATGCTCGTTTGTTGGACGATGGAGGAGGTACCGGCTCATCCTATTATTTTGCTGCTACTGTAGATCAATGCAGCTGCTAGCTAAGATCTTGTAACCCTCATCTGTTCTGCCAGCCAGCAAGCTCAGACAGGGGTGGTAAGGGCGACAGGAGGGCCTCCATACGACCAGTAGATGGCGTTGTAATAACGAGGGCCATCTGTGTCATCTGTGTTGGGATGACCATCGCGCTGTGACAAAGACTGAGAGGCTGAGCGAAGCATAGCTAACAAGCCTTTTCTCCCTTTCCCGTGCCCATCAGCAAAATCTCAGAGGACTGTGTCCTTAAAGGAGTAGATGTAGTCCTGACTGTGGCCTCACATGATCTTACATACAGTCGGTCGGTGAGGGTGTGAACTCTACCTTCTGTCTTTGGGTTTTCCTTCGTCGGTTAACTCTAGCATCAGAGACACGTGCAAGTGTTCTCCAAAACATCAGTTGTCATTTCCGTCAGACATTTTGAGTGGGCTCAATTTCTAAACCAAGACAATTTGCAAGTCCTACGAAAGCGCATTCAATCACAAGTGCCCAGTGCCATAAAACGGCCTCTGGCCCTCGCCCACTGTATAGAAAAACGTCTGACCCTGAGACGAGTTGAAACGAGCCTGACCCCTCGACTGACCCAGCAGCGGGCCAACAGGTCTCATCTGGTAGTTACAGAGACTCCTCATCAATCTCATCCC
>OMLC01042572.1:0-10019 GCA_900302585.1 Regalecus glesne | reverse complement strand
ATATATACATATACATATACATATATATATATATACATATATATATATATATATATTGATTTCACAAAATTCAGCTCTGCTAAAGCCTAGTAAGAACATGCTGCAAAATTATAATTACAGGTTTATTTTTTGGTTGTTTACATTTCTTGAGCTAAAACTACGTTAGCCTGGGCCCAGGGTGGTAGAACTGAATACCCTCTTAATAAGTTCCACTAAAAAATGAGACTTAAGATAGAGCTGCTCTGGGGAGGAAATCTCTTGTTTTTCTCATGTCCTGTGGGAAAGGCACGTTATAATCCTCTTTGAAGTACCTATATTATATTAGGGCATCAAAGACAACAACACCCATGTGATGCATAAGTGACACAAGTGGGGTCCAGCGTGTTTGACCAATAAAATACAAAGTTGAGAAAAAGGTGACACACCAGTGTTGGCCAGCTAAACCCTCTGTATACAGTCATGAGAGGCCTGGGCGACGTGTTCTACTACAGGACTGCAACCTGCGTGTCTAACCCATGCCACCATCATTGTCCTCTTCATTGACATCCCCCTTTTTCCCCACTTTCTTTTTAAAATACTTTACTGCCGTTGATCACATAATCTATTGGTTCTTATACTTAGAATATGATTTTGGATCCTTTTGCATTTTTAATTTATTTTTTGGAAGGCTATGGAATGGAGGACGAGCCCTGTTCAGGAGACTGTTGGGGAGACCGATAATTTGGATGAGTGGCTGAGACCTGATTCTTCCTCTCAGTTCTGCATGAACATTCTACAGCCCTTCAGAGCTTCACCACCGGACCACTCGTTTGCTTTCTCTCCCAACTCCCATTGGGGAGTGCAAGCCTCCCTACCGCAGCCCTTTAACAATACATCCAATAAGACAAGAGAGTCTGCTAGTTTGAACTGCTTTGATATCAGCTTTTGGAACCAGACTAACGCTGGTAGAGGGAGAAGCATTCCATCTCAATATCTTGGGAGCAGCAGGCAGAGTTTCCTGCACAACTCAGCATGGCTGACACATGAAGACGCGGCAGATGCAAGACACATCTTTAAAGAGCCAGAAACAGCAAAGTCATCGTTTGAGAGAGAAAGGTGCTCTTTTGCTCCTACCCCTGTTCATTATTGTCAGGAGCACACTCAGCTCCGTCCTTCCCATCATGTCAGTCTCTCTCCCACAAACTCCCACCTCAGGTTCCACCACCTTGACATGATTCATTACCCTCCATCTAACATGCTTGACCACAGCTGTTTACCTCCGCTTCCTTCTTTCTCTAGTCCTGTGGACTGGTCCTTCCCCCCAATGAGACTTTACTAATCTATGAGGAGGCTTTACATAGACTACATAGAACTTCTAATTCAGAATTCGTAGCGCCAAGAGACGTTGATGCTCAGTAACATTTATTCCATCTCATTCTATATACTATATCTAAGGTGACAGTCATTGTTATTTTTCGTCTTTATCCACTTGTCAAGTTCAGGATGAGACAGGGAAAACACAATTATGTACTGTATTGTTTCAATTTCCACACCACATTTTAACAGTTTTGTGGGCTAATTAGTTTTTTTTTTAAATTTGATTTAATTTAATTTTGATGGAATGTAAAGAAATGCACCAAATGCATAACATGGAATAAAGACATTGGCGTAACATTGCCTTCTCACGTATGGATAATTGTACTTGTTGTTTTTTAGCTCGGGATATCGGTGTGAGAGCATTTCCCTGTCATAGCAATGATATGTTCCTTTGACCCCAAGTTGTTGACCCCTCTTTTATGAGGAAAAATGATTACAGAAATCATTCATCACAGTGTCTCGACAGAAGTCAGGAAAATGTGTTACAAAACCTAAAGGATTCAAGGTGTGTATTGATTCTTTTGGTTCGACGAAAATATGGTCGAGTGAAATTCTTTGGCTGGGAGGATCCATTATAGAAAAATTAATGTAAAATATAAAACACTATAAAGATCATGAAAGGTGCTTATGTGTGTTTATAGGTATGTGTACGACACAAAACACACACATACATGCATACATATACATATAAAGCAATAGGTTCAAAATTGGTAACGGTAAGAGTAGAAATCAATCGATCAGTACTAAAAGTTTATAACGGTGCATCATATATACTCAGCAGTCAAAGACACCACACAGGTGGTAATCAGATAGTGCAGAGATGGTGAGGCTGCACTTGTGTTTGCGTCCATGTTGTTTATTAAGAAGTCTTATGCCCTGAGGAAAAAAGCTGTTCCACAGTCTGCTGGTGTGTGTTTCCAGAGTCCTATATCTCCTTGAGGGTAGCAGGGAGAACAGGCTGATGTATGATGGTGCTGAAGCTTTCTAGTGAACCCAGAATACTTGATCCAACCTAACCCTTATACCCATGTGAGGCTTAGCCAGTTATGACCCACTAACTATGGACCTCTGGCCGTGGCTGGGATTCGAACAACCAACTACATGACGCAGAGATGCACTGAACATAGGTGCCTTAACCCCCTACCCCACCGGAGGCCCCTATATTGGGCCTTTTTAATGACACAAGCGGTGTGGCTAGTCCACGTCAGGTCTTCAGGGACGTTAGCTCCCAGATATTTGAAATGGTGCTGTTGATGGTGGCTGTGGGATGATGATCTCCTGATGATCTCCTCGGTCATGGGCTTTCTCGAACGTAAGAAAAGTTCAACTCTCAAGGCAGTAAGTAGCATTTCCCATCGGGCATTTGATCCACGGGAGGTTCTTTGGCCTCTCTGTTTGCAGTATTATAATCCTCATCTCTATCCAATTCTTCCTCAAGTTTTCTCCCTCTCCTCAGCGCCTTCCTCAGCTGGTTCCAAAACAGATCTCGGGCCTTGGCTGGGTCACTACATTCTATATCCGGCCATTGCAGATATGTCTTCTTTAACATGACCTTCCTCATTTGGTGATAGGACGATATTTGCCTCTTGGGAATGGGCTCGAGGAACACGAGCAGGAGCACATCCCGGTACTCGTCAAAGAGTCTGTAGCTGGCCAGTTGTATCTCCAGAGAGCACCATTCGCTTTGCAGAAAGCTCCTGCTCACCACGCAGATCGTCTTTCGGCTGCTGTACACAGCGGAAACTATATTGTCCACAATATGTCGACCCAGCTCAAAATCCCTGTGGTGCAGGCACAGTTTGAACGAGGAGCCATTTCCTTCCAGGTTGGGCAACAGCTGGTGTAGAACCCAGTGCTCATCGGAGGAGTTATAGGAGATGAATGCGTCGTATTTGCAGTTTTCTTCTTCCTCCCGTAGTCTGCGCCACTTCTCGCCGAACCAGGAGCGGAACACATAATAGCTATACTTCATTTTCCAGTACAACTTGGTGTACAGCACAGGGATGACTGTGAACAGAAAGATGACGGTCGCCGTGGTGATGAACAGATACTTCCCGAGGTCCAGGTAACAAACCTTGGTGTCGAAGTTGTAGAACATTTTGTTGCTGTCTTGGCACGGCAGACTGTGTAGAAACACCAGCTGAACATCCTTGTTATTTACGGTCCAGTTCTGAAGGCGACTGTTCTGGCAGGTGCAGCTCAGAGGGATGTTGCGTAAGTCGAGGTACTGGAGTTTAGGGAGAGCCTCCAGGGCCTCCACGGCGATGGTCTGCATCACGTTGCGGTTGAGCTGCAACGTGCTTAGACTCGTAAGATTCTCAAAAACCTCCTTTGAGAAATTTTGCAAACCCATGCTTTCCATCAGCAGTTTATTCATTTTCCTCAGGTTTTTAAAGACCCCCGGCCGCAGCTGCACCGCCCCGACGCAGCAGTTATCCAGTGAGAGAAAGCGCAGGTCCCCGAGGTCGTCGAAGGCGTCGGTGGCTAGCCGGGTGATGTGGTTGTTGGTGAGGTAAAGCTCCTTCAGGGAATAGAGGCCCTTAAAGAAAGCGTGCGGCAGAAGATTGATTCCGTACGGCCTCTGTCCTTCCAGCTTCAGATCGCTGAGCTTGTTGAGGTTCATAAATGGAGAACTGGTGTTGTCGGATAAATAGCGAATCTGATTCCTGTTCAGGTCCAACACCGTCAGGGTGCTCAGGAAGGAGCTGTACCGGGAGCTGTCGATCTCTTTGAGGTTGTTTCCATCCAGGTAGAGGTTGGCTAGACTTATCAGCCCGTCAAGGCCGGTCGGGCTGATGTGGGTGATTTTATTTCCTCCGAGGTCCAGGATGATCAGAAGGCCGAGGCTGTGGAACGTCCCGTTGAATATGACGGAGATGCGGTTGTTGCGCAGGATGAGCTTCTCTAGGCTGTGCAGATCCTCAAAGCTCGAGTAAAACAAGTCGGTCAGGAGGTTATTGTCCAAGCGTAGCGTCCTGAGGCTGCTCAGCCCAGTCAGCGCCTTACAGTCAAGGTAGGCGATGGAGTTGATGTTGAGCTTTAGCACGGTGATGTTGGGCGTGTGGTGGAAGGCGTTACTGTAGACTGAAAGGATGCGGTTGTAGCGGTAGCTCAGCTCTCGCAGACTTCGGAGTGAAGGAGCTTCTTTCTTGTTGCAGTTGGGAAGATTCTTGAGGTTGTTGTGCTCCACGTTAATGGTCTGTATAGATGTCTGCCCCCTGAGAAAGGGGAGACAATTCATTTTCTGCAGATCGTTGTAGGAGAGATCCAAGGCCCCTGTGATCTGGGGACAACCATAGAGGCTCCAGTTAGCCAAAGTCCGGATGGCATTGTTGCCCAGCCTCAGGTGTTTAATCCGCGTCACGCTCGCGTTTAACAATCTGCATAGGTTGTTGACCGAACGGCTGCCGTTGAGGTTCGTGCCGGAGAAGTCGATGCTGCCGGGTCTGACGTCGCTCACATTCAGAAACTCCAGGATCTTCACCATGGTCGAGCGTATGCGCAGATACCTTACCCCTCTCAGGTTCAGGCCCTTGAAGGCCACAGTCGGGAGGCGGTGGTTGTCCGAGAGGTCGAGCAGATGGACGTCCCTGAGGAAGAGAGGCTGACAGCCCAGGGTGAACAGGTTGTTCTTACACAGGTACAAAATCTCGAGGGATCTGGGCAGCGAGGTGTTGTCGTGAGCGAGGGAGTTAAAATTGTTGGAGCAAAGATCCAGCAACCTCAAGTTCGTCAATTGTGACACCGACCGAGCCAGGCCGGAGAAGTCACCCAGGAGGTTTTGCCGCATTATCAACGTATCCAAATTGGTGAGGTTGTCGAAAATCCTCTCCGGGATCCGCCTCAGCTTGTTGCTGGTCAGTGAGAGGAGGGTGAGGTTGCGCAGGTCTTTGAACAGAAAGGGCCTGAGCTCGGTGATCATGTTGGAGGACAGGCTCAGATGCTTGAGCTGAATCAGGTCTTGGAAAGCGAGTCCCTCGATGTTGCTTAAGTGGTCGAGGCTCATCGTGAGGTTCTCAAGCCGTGGGAGGTGGAGAAAGCAGCCGTCGGGTACATGGCGGATAAAGTTTATGGAGATGTTGAGGATGGTGGCGGAGCTCGGCAGGTCACCTATGATTTTGGATATGTTCGTCTCCTTTCGCCGCACACAGATGAATTTGGTGTGCTGTGAGTATGAGCTTTCGATGCAGTTCTCAAAGCTGTAGCCACAAACCGTCGGGACGACACCGAGCATGACGGCTACCAACGCCAGCTGTCGACAGAGTAGACCGGCCATTTCCTCCGCTTAGAGTCTCAGCTGCCTGACTGAGATCGGGAGGAACTCTGTTGAGTTTCTCTTGACACAGCTGGGGTCTGTCCGTGGGATGTCCGGAGGGTGTGTGGGATTTATGTGCATGCCAAACGTCTTGGTTGTTCCTCAGTTGCTCTCACACTGGAATCTAAGAGCAGGTGAGATAGAAAAGAGTTAATGTGCGCAGCACGGTTAACGAGTCAACATCCATCCGTCCATTCACTCATTCTCAGCTGGTTATCCCGACCCGGGTCATGGAGGTCTCAGTTCCACCAGGGGACCCCAATCTCCCCTTCTCCTGGCCACACCCACCAGCTCTGACTGGGGGGTCCTGAGGTGGTCCCAGACCAGGGTGGAGATATAACCCCTCCACCTGGTCCTCAGTCTACCTCAAGACCTCCTCCCAGCTGGACGTGTCTGGAACACCTCACTAGGGAGGAGACCAGGTGACCTCCTGACTAGATGCTGAACCTCCTCGAAGGAGCAGAGCCTCTACTCCGAGGCCCTCATGGACTATCTATGCACTCATGTGCCTCTAACTCATAAGCCCTTGACTCCCACCAAGCATTACACTTCAGAAGACCTTCATAGGGAGGTGTTTACTTAGCCAGGGCATTTAAAGAACATCCTCTCTGGTTTTGGAGAACCCAAACAAATATGGAGGTGGAATATTCATTCCCCACAGTAGTGAGGATGAACATGTCGGGGATTCTTTGAGGGCACAGAGAGGGAGTTTCCAGGCCCGGTGAGGGACCCTGAGGCCGAGTCGCTGAAACCCTCCGCTCAAGTTCGGCACCTTAATTTGGACATTGTTCTTGAAATTAGAAGCGCATATCCACTCAAATGCAGCAGACGTTGAGGATGATGTCTGGCTGGTGTTCGTCCCACAACAACCACAGAACCAAATCACTCCTATTCACTCTCAGTTGAAATTCGACAGCTTTCAAAATGGAGTCTTGTGCGTGACATGAGATTGGCTGGAGCCATGATTACTGTTACATCCCTACAGACGGGCCAGAGGCTGCGGGTCCGACCCCCCCACAGGGCGTCAGGAAGGGCGTCTGCCCTTGATTCCCCAAGTTCCATCTATGTCCGTGTCCACTCGGACAACACGGGGCACACTTCGTGACATGTAAAATAAACCAGTCATTACTGCTACAACCCATGTATTCAAGAGGGGGAGGGACTCCGTCTCCACACGGGCCTGGGAACACCTCAGGACCCCCAGTCAGACCTGGTGGGCGTGGCCAGGGGAAAGGGAACTTTTGGAGCACTGGATGAACTTTGATCTGAGAAATGTAGCCCTCCATTGTGAGGAGAATAAACCGGTTCCTCTTCTCAGAGGTTTCTCAGATCCCGTTTCCATTATTCTGACGTGTTCCTCATCTTCATCACATTTGGTTTCGCTTCATTAAAAAACACAACTTTCGATGCACCCCACCGGGTGCTACGTTGGTACCGGGAAACAAAATCCCGTGTCCTGCGGAACACTTATGGGTGCCACGGGTTCCGAGGCCGAGGAAGACTTCTCTGCATTTTCCTCTCAAAACGCAGAGAAACTGATCACCCAAAGCCTCTTTGGAGAAATATACAAGGATCCTAATGAGCTGTGGGGACACTTTCATACAGTTGGGACCCTAATATCCAGAATATGACACCTAAACAACAGACCTGCATTAATGAAGCGTATAGCTATATGCATACATGCATACGTACATAGCTACATACTTTGTCATACCATGGTGGTCAAACAGGGACATGAACTACAGGGTTAAAAGAACCCTGCATCCACTGACACCATGAACAGTAATTGCGGTTACAGGAATTTTATAGCCATACTCTTTATTTCCTCTCGTGCTGCGTGTCGATTCGCTCATGTGTAGAAACATCCTGACATTGCTGCATGATTCATATCATCAAGGCCTTTTCTATATGACGTTTTCTCAGACGTTGTGGGTTCGAACCCACGGCAGGACATCAGGATGTGCATCGGCCCTTGACCCCTCTTTCCCCTCCAAGCTCCATATATGTCCGTGTCCACTCCCACGGCGTGGGGACTGATCGTGACACGTGAAACAGACCTCTCGATCTTTATTGACACATGACTTATATACCATGTGGCTCTTATGGAGCAACTGAAACACGTTGCTGGTCGTCGGCTGGTGGGATAAAAATCTCACCAGGCTCCACAAAGTCTGGAGAAACCCTGGTAGGAAATATCTGGAGGATAAGGTCAAGAGAAGACTGACCTTTGAATTATTTAACCGATCTCTGGAGATTCCCAGGATGCCGAGCTGACAGCAATAAAGCAAGCTATAAGATGAGGAGGGGGAAACACTGAACAGACAGCGTCGTATAAGTGACCATGATAAACGGACCTGTTTGTGCATGGAGGAAATAAGCAGTGACTCGGGGAGGATTTTTCCACATTCGGGTGACTTGTTCAAATGCGTCCATGAAGACTAGGGTCACAGAAAGACCGCCGATGGTCGACTTGGTATTATTTCAGAAAATGTCCTCCACGTTTCCTGGACGACCGTCCACTCTTTACAAATGCCGTGACATTAAAAAAGAAAGTGAGAGTTTTTGAATGTCTAACAATAGCTTTTCTCATGAAGTTCAGAAGGCATTATGCGAGATCAAAACTTAGAGTTGTGTCCGTCGTCAAGTACAGGAATATTCAAGGGATTTGTGGGAGCAAGAGGGGAAAATCAGCAGTAAATAGCGCAGATATAATTTCAAAAGAACAATGAAGACGTCGTTCTGTTTTCAAGGTCCTTTCATAGTTTCACTTTTAACCCTAACCCTGCTTTTCAAATCTCCCACTAACAAAAAGGAATTGTCGTCGGAACTGCCTACAGCCTTCCAGTGTAAAGCACCCCTGATGTATTATTTCAGATCAATCGAAGGCAACGAGGAAATTTGATCAGAAATTTGCCCCAGCCCATCAGAACTTGAATTCGGTCCATTACACTTGCCCTGCCACTCTTACCTGCTGGAGCTGCAGTGTGTTTCATCCTGCCCAGTCTGAAAATGTGCTTCTTGTTCTCTCACGGACGTTCTTGATTTCAGAATGTAGAAAGAGGAACATGAACAGGGAACTTCTACCTAATGATTTACATGGAAATCCAAGCGTACTTATTCAAAAAAAAAGAAACTTTATTGAAACTGCATCGTTTGAATGGCTTTGGACCATATGTTTATGAGCATAGAAAAACACCTTGGCTCACTTCATAAAGGACGTGGACACGTGTTTGGGTGCATGTGTTCGTGCAGTGAAAGCAGTCGAGTCACACTATGAAATAAATAAAATGTGCTGTTATGGACGCAGAACTTAAGGAACTAAAGGAAAAATCTCAATCCCCTCATTCTGACCTCATGTCCCCACTGATCGCTGACTAGCCGGATACACTCGGAGCACCGCAACGCAGTGTCTACGTACGTCCTGTAAAAGATGACCTGCTTTTGCATCTAGTGTAGGCCTATCAGATGACAAGAAAGGATGTGGAGATGAGTAAATCCGCTTTCCATGTCCTTTACCCCACCCAGAAAACCACGTGTTAAACCCCTCCCGTCGACTCATCCTCTCATCTTCTGTTCTCGTGCCATTTGGCACAGTCCACAGAATGGCAGGCAGGCCATGACTACCCAGTCGTCACACACGGAGCCCTGAGAAGCAGAACAAACACAGTTACCCACTGGTGAATGTCAAAAATCACAGCCCCGCTGGAATTGCTACTGCAGTAGCAATTCCAGCGGGGACAGGAAGATGGAGCACTAAACCTTAAAGCCAAAGTCAAAATCTCCCTATGCAGGTGGGGGAAAGGCAACATGATCCAGAAAGAACCATTGTGGATTCAGGTCTTTGTCCAACCAAGCAACCACAAACCGATTCCATCAGTCAAGTGATGGTCTTCGCTAAGGACCTCGATTTATAGACTGTGGTGTAGACCTTATAGACCTGCACCCACCGCGGCCCCTCCTGGATCATGTTGCCCAACCCTGTAGTCAAATACATCCCCATGTGGACAGACCTGGCTCCCCTTTGTCCACAGAAACATGAGTTTTACCCATTTGTCATCATTACTGTGGGGTCATTCACGGGAAAGCTCACTCACGCTGATTCGGTATCTGCTGCGTATGCTGGTCCGCAGAGCGATCATGGCCCCCGGCAGGAACGGCACGCAGCAGCTGTCCCCATTGTCCTGAGCCACTTTGCATGCCAAGATGCAGGGGACAAAGGTGGCACAGAGACCTGTCGGAGGAGGGAAGTTACGCTTCATGTCGTTTCAATGCAATTCATTAAATGCTGTTTGCATATCATGAACACCCACCGCGACAAACACACATTCACACCAGGGCCGAATGATAT
>OMLC01042570.1:0-22659 GCA_900302585.1 Regalecus glesne | reverse complement strand
AGAGAGAGAGAGAGAGAGAGAGAGAGAGAGAGAGAGAGAGAATTGAAATTTCAGAATAAAACACTTTTTGGTGGATAGCTTCTTGCTGACACGGAGGTGACACAGACAGTTGTTTGCCAAGTGGCTGTTTTCAAAAGTGTAGCGCAATCACATTTACAGTTACATGAAGACTAAGTAAAAGTGTAACACTTCTCCAGGAACATCAATGTTCTAATGGGTCTTCTTACTCAACAGTGAAACGTTTTCCTCTCTTTTTGTCCAGCTAGGAAAGTGCTTTGAACAAATCACCACAGACCAACAGATCCTACCAGGCCCAATGGTGCTCTCAGTCACTGGAGAGTGAAGGAGGGAGGTCAATTGCCCTCTTAATGCTTCTATACCGGTTCCTTTTCCAAAGTGGAAACTAAATCAGAACGGTCCAGAGCCCAGGCTTTACAAAATAATAATAGGATGGAGACTGTGTGTATGTGTTTGTGAGACCATATGTGCCAGGCTATGCATTCATTTGAGTGTGTGTGTGTGTGTGTGTCTATGTGTGTGTGTGTGTGTGTGTGTGTGTGAGGGGTTGTCTGTTTTCCGTGCAAAGGCATGCCAGACCAGCCATTTAGCTGCTGGGGAATCAAATTCATTTGACATCAAACAGCCAGCGGGGCACTGACCCTTTTGTTATGACTTCATCCGTAAAATGTTTTTGCCACCGCAAAACTCCATACACTGTTTGTTCAGAGAGTAGAATTTGGTTCTGTGTCATAAGTATAGCCACAAATTATAGTTACCACTACCATCAAGCTTTTCCTCACCAGAGGACCCAACCCCAAGCCTGGAGCAAACAACGCTTTTCTTCCATTAATTCTTCCAGTGGCCGTTCCAGTTGGAGGAAACTCTACTTTTACACCGCAGAAATTAGAGAGATCACAAGCACAACAAATAGAGAGAGGAGTGCTATCAGGAGTGGCAAAGAAGAGTGTGACATAAACGAAAAAGGTCCATGGAAAACAGGGAAAATGTGCCTTCTACAAAATGAGCCCTGGAATCATTGACATCTCACATAATTTCGGGATACAGTTTGCTTTACTCTCAATCTGTAGAGTACTTATTGGAAAAGGGTGCTGCACTAATAAGATGAGATAAGATATTCCTTTATTAGTCCCACAAAAAATATCAACTAATGCATAATAGATTGATGACAAGGGTAATTCAGCAGTGAAACTGTAATGTAGAAGATGTTATATTGATAAAGAGCTAGAATTCCGTAGATTGGAAAGTGTAAAAAGAGATGCTGTGCTAATTTGACTATCACTGTAAATGAGTATAACCACACATTGACTTACTTTGTGTTGGGAACTACTTCTCTGCAGGCTCCTTCTGACACCCAACCACAGTATGGGTCTCTGGAGGCAATGCAGGACCTGGAGGAACACACACACGCACGCACGCACGCGCGCACACACACACACACACACACACACACACACACACACACACACACACACACACATTAGCTTCTTGTCACGAGGCACTTTACCAAACTTCTATCCATGTCAGAAGTTTTGAGAAAATGACAGCCTGTGAATGAGCAAATAAGCTGGAGGATTGCATGTGGAAACAAACAAAAACTTACTTTTTGCATCTACCGTGTCTTTCACAGCGAGATAGTGGCACTTTAACTACACAGGAGCTGAAGGCTACCCACAGAGAGTGGCTCTGGCTGTCTATCTGCATACTGATGATGCGCTTGTCCTCCACGCCATCTATACTGCACCTGGAGAGGATGCCATGGGGGAGAGAGAGAGAGAGAGGCACAGTCAGAAAAATATCAGAGTTTATTTTCAACAGGTCGAGTTGCTGGTCTGTATTTATTTGTCGATGCACTTGTCGAGTCATTTAAGTACCAGGCACGAGACAGACAGCTGTAGAGAGGACTAAAAGAGCAGAATTTGAGAAAAATAGGTTAAAAAATACTGAATTAGAGCAGGGAGAGATAATGTGGAAGAGAACAAAGGGTCATGAGTAGAGAGATAAAGCAAGATGAAGCAAGGGGATGGACATGGACATGAGGGATATAAAGAGACAGATGGGCACTGTGAGCAGTCGGCAAAAAGCACAGCACTTAGCAAGTGTTAACCCCAACTAATATTAACACCATCCCCTCCTCTCCCTAAACTGCCCCCAATCCACCATTCATCTAGTCCTCCATCCTATCATGCCTGCATCCTCACCCTAGGCCTCTTTGTGTATCGGGCCCCATGGGCACACCCTCTAATCCCCCAGGGCATGTCTAGTATCTCTCTATTCGTTTCTCCATCCATTCCTCTACCATCCCACCATCCCGCTTTGGGGATTTAGTCTCCCCTTTGCATTGCGCTGGCCCCACATTAACATTCTCAATTATGGTTTAGAGTCCATCTACACTGGGTAATGGACAACACACAGGCCTTGTGCTCATCCAACCAGTTGGCAAGCCAGTCAGCCAGCCAGCCAGCCAGTAGGACAGTTAGGCAATAAGGCAAGCAGGCAAAGTCACTTACTGTATGCTAGTAAAACCAGATGGCGGGCAGCCAGTGAATGGTTGGCCTCTGCCTTAATAAGGGAGAAGAAGAGAGGCGGGAGACTGGGAGAGATGAAAGGGAGAGATGCAGGAGGAGGAAAGAAAGCATGATAGTGACGGGGAGGTGAAGAAAAGAGGCAGGGCTTGCTCTTCATCCCCCCACACACAGCTTATCATATGGTGGGAAAGGCTAGAAAAACAGAGGTATTGTAGTAACCTTGAAACCTGCTTCCCATCTACTCCTTGCTCTTTCATACAAATGGATATCCTTCAATTCTTGCTCCTCCACCTCTTTTCTATACTCCTCACCTCTGGTTTTTGTTCCGGCTGTGTTTTTTTTCTTTTTGACTTCGCCCATTCTGTCCCCCTCGTCCATTCTCCTGCATCTAAATGTTTGCTTTGGCAGGGTTGTGCCGTGGCTGATTTTTCCTCATTCACTCTTATTAAAAATACCAACTCCCTCCCCTGCTAGAGCCAACAAGAACACACATTTACACGAGGCTGCACACACACACACGGCACACATATTCATGCCCGTGTGTGCATACACATGAACTCACACTGACACGCACACCAACAGCCGTATAATATATTAGTAAGAGATTGCAAGCTGGCTCTAAAGACTAACACAGACCTCTGTGTATGTTTCCTTTAATCAGTCAAGGTTTTGGAGTAGCTGGGCTTTGCTGCGGTTGGGAGCCACAGTGCTACGTTATCCAGAGCCCTGGGGTATATGTCTTTAATTTAGTAGCTGCGGTTGGGCAGACTGTAACCTGATAAAACTCTTTTAAATGATAGAGTAGCCATCTGGCCGGGTGGCTTGGCTAAACAGCTTGGGGTTGGGGGAACTGACTGGTACTGACGGGCCCGATGGGTTGGTGGTTTGGCTGGCCAGGGGAGATGGTTTGAGCAATGCAAAATCCCACATGCACACACGGATCCACACAGACACACCATCCTTCTTCTAGCATCACATCCTTAATCTACCTTTCTGTTTATATCTCTCAAAATCTGACCACCATGTACACGCGCGCGCACACACACACACACACACACACACACACACACACACACAAATGAATATATAAAAACTGTTCAAGAAATACACACTTGTCAGGATTGTAGACACTGAGCTCTTCCAGAAACAGGCTGTCATTGAGAAAGCCACTGTTCATCTTGGCCAAGAACTTCAGAATGATGCCTTTCTCTGATCCTAGGAAGACCACAGTGTGGTTCCTATGGGGACCTGCTGCATTATCCACTGCAATGCGAGTCAGACGATACCTAGATCAACAGATAAGAAATCAATCAATCAAAAGTATAATCAATCAATCAATCACTTGCACCACTAACAGAAACAACAGATAGAGACCTGAAACGCTGATAACAACACCAGCAAGGATAATATTCTAAGCACTAAGCTTGAAATTACTTCCTGGGTGCCATCTAAATACATTTTTCCCTTTCCCAGCTGTATTTGAAATTCTAGTTTGTATGGTTGAAACCTAAACAGCAAGTGAAACAAAAGTCAGTTAACCACTCAAGTAATGAGCATCATGCACATCAGATGTGGTCACAAAGAGGATAAGGTGGAGCAGGCAGGATCCTATAGCCAGTGTATTAGTAATCTCATTAATTGATTATTAAATAATTAAACAATCGGCAATTTGCTCACCATAAGGTGAATTACATGAGTCCAGGAAGAAGATATAACAAGTACAATCAGATGAGAGCTCAACTCTGATAAGCAGTCTTTGGCAGATGAGAGAGGAGATTGTATGCCATTTCATGCATTTTGCATTAACTCCCTTGCAGGTGTTATTGGCTAAATTCAGTTCTACCATATACAGATTCAGTATCATAGGAAATAGGTCTTAAGAGTATTTCCTTTCTATATGTGTGATTTTTCTTTCTTCCTAAACTCAGTTTACCTTCCCTAATGTAATTATCTAAATCCCAAATGGTTGTGGGTTCAAAACTCCATTTAGTCATCAGAAAGTGCACATATCTCCACACCAGTTAGTATTATAGACATTTGTGTTTTCATGTCTTTTTTTTAAAAAATTGAAGGAGATGGAAGTTGAAGTTTAAGATGAGAAAAAGTGGTTGTAAATCCACTTTTTTCCTCACTAAAAGCTCTTTGGGCATTCTCTGTGTTAAAATAAAAACAAACTGCAAGCATTGTATGTTCCAACATCCTTAATATGAAATCCATTTTAGTTGTAATGAATGCATGTTTAACCCTACTCGAGTATACACTTCAGGCTGTGAGCCCATCAAAATAACAAGGCTGTGTGCCCTTATCCCATTCTCCCCTCTTGGAGATGGCATTGAATATTGCTCTTCATGCTCTTTGTTGATGGTTTTATCCAATCAAAAAATAACTCCAATCTGAAGGTCTAATGTGGTTTTGACTCATTCAAGCATAACAGGAGCTCCAAGGACTATGTCAATGGGATTTGCCCTCAACAAAATTATAGAATCTCAAGGACTACGCCTTCCTTTGTCTTTGACCAAAACCAAGGTATATGCATCTCAAGAGGGGAGACTCTGCAATATCTCCTCTTCCCCCTTCATACTGATCGAACCCCGGTAGCTGGAGTCTGTGCCATAGCATAAGTCATAGGACAGAACAGACTGGATTTTTCCAATTTGTGACAAAAGCTTCTGCTGGATTCTTAGACGTCCCCTCCAGGGCATGGCAGGGATAAAGCCCTATTACTGATTTTGTTTCCAGCTGACTTCTCTGACTCAGAAATAATATCTCATGCACAGACTGTGACATAGATACCATAAAGTGCCCTGCACTCTCTCTCTCTCTCTCCCCTCTCCCCGTATGCCTTCATGATGTCTCAACACTCTTTTGGCTTGCATAATGCTTTCAACTATAGCCCCAGATGTACATGCAAAGGCCCTGTTCCAAGTCTTTTTATATACAATAAAATAGTCTGGCCTCTGATTTATATAAATGTAAAAATTGCTTTGATTTTCAGTTATTTGGCAATATGATACACTGCATTATCTTAATGGAGAGAGAAAGGAAGCTGCAGGAAAGACCTTGATGAAAGTTTGTCATAGTTCAGGCAAGCAATCAAAGTATTTAGATAACATACAGTCAGTTGCAGAAGTGACATAAGATAAAGCAAATCATTTATAAAATGCATCGAGAGTTATTTGAGTAATTCCTCTCAAACAATGTTGTCAGCATTATCGAAGCTATCTAAATGTTTTGCCATATTTTCACCTCAGTCCACCCTGTGTATTTCTAACCTGACATTCCAAATGGCAAGAATTCAAAGCCATTTCTAAATTCAAAACTAGATGGGCTTTTTGATTGCTTCCGTCTGATGTGCCATGGGCTAGTTTTGCCGTGCCAATGAAATGGCAGTGGACAGTTCTTATACCCCCAGATACTGGCTGAATTATCAGTTTGTGATATGGCCAAAAATCAGACAGACCTTGATGATCAAAAGACTACAGTCACAGTGCACTGGCCTTGGGGAGAGGGCTCAACTCCAGAGACTCTGGAGAAAGGCCAAGATCAGAAAACACAAACTTCTGTTCTTTGCGCTAGTATTCCTCTGGTAGAAATATTCCCAAATGGAATAAAGGAGAAAAATTATGTAGAAAAAGATAATCGTTCATCTCTTTAGAAAAGATGTGTAAGATCATTAATGGTATGAAATCCCTCATCACAGACAGGGCCTTGCAAAATGGAAACAGGTTCCCTCACTCCCCGAGTTTATAACAGAGAAGTGTATAGTTTGTCAACTTCAGCATCATTGTGAATTCAAATGGTTTGTCTTCAGTGGAAGTCTGCCTTCATCACAGCATTGTGCATGATGGCAATTATAAAATAGAGCTGATTAGTTTTTTTTTAGTCTAGAAATGGGTCACAGGCTGGTTTCGGGTGGTGCATTAGGAAAGTTTATTAATCCTAGATCCCAGAAACACATTAAATTGGCTGTTCCTTTCTTCCCTATGGTCTGAAAAGGTTTTTAAACCCATTGGTGGTGGTGCCACGGAGTCCTGGGATCCATGAATATGTAGCACTCACCGAACCATGGTCTTGAGGAACCAGGGCCTGTTAGCAATGGAGGGGACAGCCTCATCCATCAGAGGATGCATCTTGATGAAGTTGAGTGTGTCGTCAGGAAACTCATTGGACACCTTATATCTCTCCATGGACTGAGTACCAGCACAACAGCCAGGCCTGTAGAGTAAAGAAGAGGAGATGAAGAAGATTGAGGTAGTGAAGGGAGAGAACAAGGATTAAGAAATAGAGAAGGGAGGAGATAGAGATGATGGCGGGGTGGAGGATGGTAGAGACAAGGAGGAAAGTGAAATATAACCAACAGGGACAGAAACCATCAAGTGAAATTGGCATTTTTCATGAATGGCTTTATGAGAGAAATTTGTATGAATGTACATGAAAAAATAGAATTACTAAGTTCACGGTCAAATAGACTTTGGTCACATCAGAGTACACAAAAAGACATCTTAGTTTCTTTGGCATCGGAGCAAGTCAGCATGACTCCTTAGATCTAATCACTTTTACAAGGTACGAGGTAGAAGTGAAACAGCTTTTGATTGCATATTCTCTTCTAGAACATTTCACCTTTGAAAGCTTGTAAAGCCATTATAATGTATGGTCTTTGATACCCTGCTGCACTGCAAAACCTACGTTAGCTCTGGGAAATACCAGCCAGCTGATTACCAATATATCTGTGCCTGTCAACCTGTGATGGCTCAAATAAAGCAATAGAATGATATGCAGGGAGGATGGATGATAAAACAAAGAGGGATATTAATCTACTCTCCAAATCAATCATTGAAAGTGTCTCTGAGCGATTATGGTGACGTGAAGAGATTCAAATTAAAAGAATCTGAGCCAGAGATCAGTGACTCTATCTGGTTTCTTAGTCCCAGATATCAAATAAATATCACAATCAGTTTTACAAACATGCAAGCATGTTTTCAATCTCAGTTCATTTCTGTGGGGGAGTGGGAGTTTGAGGGATTAAGGATGGAGGCCCTTCTTTGATGCCCTTTTAGTTGGTTCGAACCAATTGCCTCAGGCACATCAGCTCCTGAAGCATGTGCTCCAACACTGAACTACTGTGGTTCTGTTCTATAATATGACCAGCTAAAGAAAATAATAACCTTATATTTGCATTTAAACTGTTAAAAGTTTCTTTCTACATGCTTCTTTGACCAGGCATTAAGTTAAAGCAAAAATCCATAGCTAGACAAGTTTCATTCTGCAGTACATATCAACCTCTTTGTGGTGAAAGATGGAGAAGAACCACATTTTTTTGATATAAGAATTTGTTAAGTGATTCAGTATGAGTCTAGCATATGGAAGGGCAGACGGCTACTGGGTAAAAGCTCTTTTTGTTTGTCTTCAGATGGAAGGACCGGGTCGTATGGATGATGGAAAATACAATCAATCCAATTAACCAATGAGGTGTCATACAGTAAGGTCTTATTAACACCTGAGTGTGTTGAACATAAACATGTAATTATGTGCTAATTTGATGACACACACTGAAGTCTAAGTATGCTTTCATGTGCTCTAAAGCATGGATCCATGCATGCACACAAACAAAGTAGAGTACAGGCTCCTTGTGGGTGAGGATCCGCAGTCTCAGCTATATGGGAACACAAGCGGACATGTACACACACATACACACACACACACACATGCGGTTGTCCTTGCTACCAACAATTATCGTAGGGCAGATCTTTATAGTAAAGCTTTTGTGTGTGTGTGTGTGTTTGTGGAGAAAAGCTCTTAGCAGGCTAATTAAGGAGCAGAAGATGGGAGATTGATCAGGCTGGTGCATTTGTAGAATTAGCCAGCCATCTGTAAAATGAGCTCATGCTTCTTTTGCTGATACTGGGTCCCTCTTTGACGCTGCTGTGTGTGTGGGAGAGGTGAGGTAATGTGTTAGGGGAACAGGTTGTGTACCGAGGTGATGTGTGTGTGTGTGGGGGGGGGGGCAATATTGAATGTGTAGAGTAATCTTTACACAAAATACATGGATATTTGAAAAATGACACAACCTATTAGAAATATGGGCTGTAAATAGTTCTTTCAAAATAGCTCCACAATGTTTAACACAGATGTTTGGTTGGAGCTGGAGGACTTAATAGTTAACATTGACTTGTTAGAGTGAGATGTAAAAATGTTGGCTCACGGTAAATGTATAAGATGCGTCTCCAGTGTTTGCCTTTTCTAAGTTATTTATTGTTTTCAGATGGGGGTTGGTTCATTGCGATTATATAATGTGCATGCGCGACCTATATTGCAATCGACTGCAAAACAATGTGTTCATCCATAGGAGAGCAGGCACATTGTAGGCCTGTGTATGTTTTTTTTAAGACATCTTCTTATTAAAGCTTGATACTTTCATTTAATATTGGCAGTTATAAGGTTACACAGTTATCCATTCTTAAAATAGCTCAGTGGAAACCGATGCTGGTGGACGATGACATTATTTTTGAGGTTTAGTGAAGTGAAAGCTCATGAAAGTTAGAAGCAGCATATTATCCAGGGACGCTTGATTCTGCAAACAATGTAATCACTTGTTGGCCTGAGCATGCCCTTTTTCATTGGACCGGTCTAGCGTTGGCGAAGATATCAGTCTCCATTTGAGAGCTTAATAAAGTCAGCAGTACAGTACAGTTATGGAAGAGGATTACACAATTGTAGTCTCATTATACAATTGCAGTTAATGACTCCTATAGGCATATGGGCCGACTTAAGATGTTTGCTGTATTGCACAGCTAGAGTTTGTGGTCCACACAGTCAACAGATTGCTAATAAAAGCAAAAAATGAAAAAGTGAGATAACACAATGCTTTGAATGTTGCAAATGTATGAATTCGTCTTGTACTGCCAACATTTTACAAAATAGCTCTGTTGTTCAACATGGCTGATTCATGGTGATACAACTCGTACTCCTGTTGCATTCACTGGAATAATGGGTAACTTGCAACACAAATAACTTGCCAGCAGTGTCATCAAGGTATTCTACATGGTATTGTCAACCATAATACACACCCTTTAACCACCACACAAGCACTTTGCACTTACTTTGGTACAGCTGTTACTAGGCAACGCCTGGTCTTGTTTAGGCATGTACATGCAAAAGAGTGTTTGTGTATTTTTGTGTATGTTTTTGTGGGTGTATGTGTGTGTGTGTGTATGTCCATGTATTTGTTCACACTCACGTCTGTCTCCCTGTGTCCTTGAATGGGTCCCTGCTTGTGTGTTGCGCATGTCTGTGTGCATACTGTGCGTTTGTTGGTTAATGAAATGCTGGTTTACCTTGGCTTTGGAACTTTCTCCTCAGGAACAGGTGTCCAGGTGGAATCTGGAGATTTCTGCTCTTTGAAACGCCCTGTGAATGTGTTGGCCACCTCTGCCATATCATAGGCACACACTGCTGAGCCCGGAATACTGTGGGGACATGGCACAAAACATGTAATCAAACCATCCTGTCTGCCAGAAAAATAATAATCCAAAACACACCTTGCCAAACCTGGGTTATCACTGTGAGACAGAAAAACAAATCTGCCGTTATGAAGCTCTTTAAGGAATGCAACATCACATCACATCGGTCCAACTTGATTAAACTGACTCTCTGTTGGTTGACTGGCAATTATTTTGCCCTTGAAACATGTGTCCCTTGTTATCAATGGAGTACTTCCATTTCAATTGGTGACATACAGACGTTGATATCACTGGAAACTTGGGGAATTTACTGTGTCCTTTCAAACTGAACACTGCAGAGTCTTAATTATTAACGGTTATTCTAACCATGTTACAGCCTCTTTAACTGTGTAGACATGGATGAAGTATTTAGATCCACCATGTCATTGGTATAAATTGCCAAGACTGCGATATGATGAGGCGACAAATAGAAGAACCATTTCATTGTATTGCTGTGCAACAACGGGTTTCTCCATTTGCCTTCAGGCATCAAAGTTCATCTTAAGTCCACTGTACAGACAAACATACAGAGAACAGATGATCTTATTATTGCTGTTCATTTAAAGGGGGTGGGGGACACCCATCTTATACCATTGGAGCCACTAGCTATCTCTCTGTCTGTTTGTGTGGAATCAATGCATAGCACACTGCTGAGTCACTTTTCTATGTCTCACCCTACTGAGAGCAGATATTAAAACTAGGAACCATTCATTGTCCATTTTTCAAGCATTCTCTCTTCAAATCCAAGTCTCTCCCCTCCCTGCTCTCTCTCACTCTCCCTCCTCTCTTTTCAGCTTTTTTTTCCATGTCCGTTTTTTTCTTTGGAATGATGAAATGCTGAATTTGTTATAATATAATTTACAAATAAAGTTTTTCAAAAGTCAAAAAGGCCTCTCTCTGTCTCCTGGTCTCTGATGTTTTAGAAGGATGGAAGGCTGACATCATTATAATATGATGTTAATAAAGGTTTTTAAAAGTCAAAAGTCTCTCTTTCACTCTCTGTCTAAAGCAAGGGTTGTTCCACTGGTTTTCCTGGGTATTGCATCATAGGTCTGACACGTCATGCAGGCACAGTGCAGACAGCATACACAAGGACAGTATTATAAGGGACATGGTCAGAAAGCTGTTAACCTCTTGGTCTGGCCACTCAAATACAGCAATTATCCTCTCCATTGGATATGTCGAGCCAGACAGTCCAATGACTATTTATACCAGCCAGCTAACAAAACAAATAGACAGCTAGTAAGCCAGCAAGCCAGTAAGTGGGACAGTCTGTAAGCCAATCCATCAGGCAGCAAGCATGCTAGCCTGGTAAGCCAGCCAATCATCTAGACACCCAGAAAGAGAATTATATGACCAAAACCCTGAGTGCTACCTTATAATAAGAACATTTTCTTTCATTTCGCCAAATGAAATGAGAGAGGAATAGAAATTGAGTGCCTGGGACAACGCTAGTACTCAGAGACATTTTTTGTGGCACTGCTTCATTGGGTCTTAATGTTCATAAGCCACGCTCGGTTACTTTGTTCCAAGCAGTTGTCATATCGGCTAAAAAGCAGCCACGAAATGGAAAAGTGAAATATGTCTCAGTACACTTCCATAGCTTCATGGAAATATTCAAATCAGATAACTTATAGTGGCCATTAATATGAATAGTGCTCTGAATATAGAAAGTGATCGGAGGGATAAGATTTACCTGCATAGCAAGGGGGTAGGGAACCAATTTTGACAGCAGAAACAAGTGTTTCACCTGTGGTGTCAAGAATTAAATGTTCCCCTGGGCCTCTGGACGTGGGTGTTGCCAGTATGAAAATGTCAGTCTGTCAATATGTTACTTAAATAAGTAGGTTATATTATTCTTTCAAACCAGGGCAATGCTAGGGTCAACAAAAAGGAAAATGGTAACCATTTGCCAAACTGATGTAAGATGGGACAAGAAACATAGTGCCACAAAATATTAATGATTGACTTTCATTTGCGTTAATGTACCTGTTGTAGGGAGTGGAAAAGGTTGCCATCACTACATCCCGCCCGTTAATGTGAATAACGTCTGTCACAGCCTGTAGGATGTTGAAGTAGAAGTGGGAATCACCGGGGATGGAGCAGTTAAGGCGGGACTTGAGGAAAGAGGTCCATTGTTTCTCAAGAACCCGCTGCGAGCCACCGCGGTCATTCTTACAGACACGGGCCACACGCGGAAACAACACCTGACCGGGGAACAAAAGTTAAAGGTCACATATTTGGAATTTAGAGCAATGATTAGCTTCACCTTATCTCACGGCGCTTGGCTATGTCCACTTTGCATTCCCTTCAGGAAGCAGGATGTTTGCTAAAGAGGAAGAAAAGATAGTAAAGCCATCCACGCGATCAATTATATCACCCAGGAAAAAAGTGGGCCAATTCCATGCAAGACCGTTTGCAGTCATGGGTTGATGTTTCATGTAATTTGACGAAGCTGCTGTAAATTAAACATATCGTAGGCCAAATGAGCCCACAGGATGACCAAGTGATCTTTGATTTCGTCTCCCCACTGAAGGATATTTGAGCATAATGCTGAAATATCATATCTCCCTGCAGCTCCAGGAGCATCACACTAGCTGGCTACCCTGTGAACAGCCCCCTTCGGCTGTAGCGTACAGGGCCTGAAATCACCTTGGATATATTTGTCACAGCCTATATATGCAGAGAGCAATAATAGACGTGCATCACTTCTGCATTGCTTTTGGTACTTCATATTTCTTTATATGGGTTAAAGACCATGGGCTTTGATAGTTCATTACAGTGGCGGACCGTGCTTCACATATGTAATTTCTCACTGTAAGGATTTATGGCAGCTTGTAATGGTCAGACCAAGGTCTTGTCAAGTTACAGTAAATTAAAGACCAGAGAGAGAAAATTGGTGTATTTGATATGGTGTTAAAGGTTTTAGACCTGGCAGAAATAGATATAGATATATATAGATATAGATATAAACAACATAAGAGCTTTAAAGAGGTTGGTGCTGTAATTATCATTCTGTAGGACAATTGTGCAGTTAGTATTGAAATTAGCTGTTGTCACATTGTACTTCTAGCCATAAATCTAAGCCTGACCTAAAATTGTGTCTTGGAGTTAACGCTGAGAATATGGGAAAACATGCATTTAAATCCGATTGGTATACACATTTACACACCGCCACACGCACTCCCACACCCATACACACACCACACACTTCACAGAAGACGGACGTAAAATACATGTGTGCACGTATAACAGACATACAGACACACACGCACAAATATGGTCTTTTATTCGTGGAAGAGATTTCCAGAGGAACACAGCAATCCCAGAGAATGACATGGGCCGGGTGTGACTGCCTGTCAAGCTAAGATTTGGGTCTCTCTCTCTCTCTCTCTCTGCTATTACTCATGTTACTAGAACAAATATCTCACTGGAAGGATTGTAATTTACTTCAGCTTGTATATCTAAATCATTCATCTCTTCAAGTCACTTATCCATGTGCATGTTGCAGATAACAGAATAACGGCTTGACATCAATAAGTAGGTCAAAGGCTTTAAAGTAAAATGATACAAAAAAGCTACTGTGGCATTGTTAACTTGCCATTGAGTGCCCAAGACTGTTGACATTGTCAAGAAAGGCTTGGCTAATCAGTTATAATGAAGAGATATTGTTTGTCAAACATTTAATTACTCTCTGAAACATAAGATATATGCCCACAAGCACAATTACACAGATAGTTCTTTCAAAATACCCTGAACTGATAGAAGTGATATCAACTCATGGTCTGTTCAACATGTGACAGTCACTATTTACTGCATATCCATTACTTCTGTATTTCTGATTACCTCAGCTGTGCTCTCATCTACACCCCACACCATCCCCAAAAACCCATCTTGCCCACCCGGACTATTAACCCCACAGTACCATTTCCTTCTGTCCTCACTTTCCCCGTTTCCCTCCTTGCCTTTCATTTATTCTGAAAACTACATATTGAAAGCTTCATTTCTATAGTGCATTTTTCTTGTAGTAAGTATCCAATTAGAGTTTCTCTAGGCAGGTGAAACTGAAATGAGAAGATTAATGAGAAAATGTCTCTTACTGTCCCTCCAGTGTTCAACCCAAGGGGCGACTGTTTCACTTTTTCTGTTCAATACCCACCTCTTTGTCTTTGTTCTCTGTCTTTTATCAAAAGAAACCTGAGTGGAAATCCTTTGGGGGAACATGAAGATCCTTGGTCAAATAGTAACATGGATGGACGGATGGGGACGTGCAATTCGGTGGGTATATTTAGACTTCAAATGGTTTTCCAGACATCCACACATTTTTCTTCTTGAAACTATTTTCGGTCAGGCATCCTGTCCTGTGTTTATCTGGTACAGAAAAATGCTTGGCCACTCCACTGCTCCAGAACACTCTCGTCCAGTAAGTTGATACACCCATTTCCTGTTTGCTTCCTCGGGCACTTCCTGCATCTCTCTGAAGAGGAAGTCACCTGCGATTAATCAAACAAAATAAACGGAAGAGGGCCCTGCCTTACCTTTCCCATTGTGTTGTACTCCATGGCAATTTCCCGAAAGAAGAAGTAGATGAAGTCACCATAGTCAACGGCCTGGACAAAGTAAGGTTCTGAACGTAAGAGAAAAGAAAAGAAAAACAGCAAGCCAATGAGAGTTCCACTCTAGCCAAAATAGATCTGACACCATATACTTTTTTTAAAACAACACAGCAAGGGTATCTCTCGTATTGTGTAGAAAAACATAGGATGTGAGTCTTAAGAACCTCAATCTCTCATCAATCAAAGTGAGGTGATTTGCATGCAAGGAATGAGGCATCTCTCTATTGAGATGTGACAGGCCCGACTTGTGGTTGTTACTCCCCAGGGCAGAGCAATTTCCTGCAGGCTACATCATCAGCACTAGGACAGGTCTGCAAAATGACTGCTTCAAATAGAGCATGTAGCATTAGCATAAGTTCTTGCTGCACATATATACGTATATACACAAAGAGATAATTTAAGTACACACACTCAACACAAAGTAAATATACACCAACGCCCGCACACACACTTCTGTCCAAACCCCTGTTTGCTTTCTGACACCTCAATCCGGTTTATTCATTTCATTATGGATTTGTTTGTGTCCTGCGCTCACCTTTCAGCCATTTGGAGTCATGTTTGACAGTGCGTAGAGTCGGGCTGTCTCCGAGGCTACGATAGATGACTGCATCGATCGCAAGGAAGTCTGTAACAGTGGCCGAGTACAGCTTGCCATCTGGACCGAGAGGAACAGAGATAATAAGAGGGATAGTACCGGAGAGGAGGAATATTGGTGAGAGAAAAAGAGTGGGGAGGATTGAGGGATGGTAGATGATAGTGAGAGACATAACACCCAAATCCACTAAGAGATTCCCTTCTCTGCCGCTCAATACAAAGACATATTTTAGAGGGCCCGGACCTGGAAGTTGGACTAAGCATGCAAACAGACAAAGCTCTGACAGACAACCAAAAGGCAGCACAGGCCCTTAAGCATATTGCACATTTTTGAAGCTCACTCACAAAACACAGCTCTTCGTGCAAGCACAAACTAATAGGAATACCCTGCACTCATATACACATGCTGTCCTTGAGTTACATAGACCTGCGGTCAATTGCGTATATGCTCACACACATGCACATGTACACACACGCGCACACACACACACACACACACATGCACGCGCGAGATGCAAACGCTAGCCACCGCCACCATGACCTCAGCCCGTCTTGGCTACGACCACAGTGGAAACTCAAACTACATAATTGAAAGGATAGGAGCGAGAGGAACCCTCTTGATTACTCAGTGCTTCCAACTCTGTCCAAGCAGCTCTGGCAGGCATTAAGTGAATGACCTAGGCGTTTACACCGCTCCTCAGCTTTACACACGCAGGGAAAAACTCCAATAAATCAATTCGCTGCAAATATGAAATTTTGCTGAACGCCTTTAGCAGTGTCTCGGTCGGTCACATCAGAGATCATTCCAATTTCATCCATTTGGGATTATTCCTAATTTGTTATATGTTGAGGAAAAATGAGCAAGGAACAGTGAGATATTGATCGTGTGCAGGAAAAAAAGTGAAGATCCTTTTTCTGGCATGGTACGACTATATGTATGCTGCTGATGTGTTTCCATGGGGCATTAACACGAAGCAAATACCTCATGCAGAAAAAATGCAGCCCCAAGTTTGACGATGTGCTTGGGTGTATGCAGAGAGATTGGTTTTTACTCTGGACACGCTGTCAGACTACTGCCATGACCGTAAACCGCAGGGTATTATGAACAACCTTAAATACAACCGCAACCACTTCCTATGCTCGAATAGACCCAACTTTAACATCTAATTCACTCATGCTCCCATATTTAATGAGTGCCAGAAGAGGAAATCCGGGATTAATTTTTGTTCCTAATGGTGTTCAGTCATCCAGTAGTATCAAAAGCGCTTGACCGGTTTCATGTAATAGTAATCTTGTAAATGTAAATGTTCCTATATAGCACTTTTCTAGTCTGATGACCAAATGTAAAGGCCTATTCTTGCAATAAATTTCCCTTTGTTCAAGCACGCCGAAAGACTTTGGGGCATTGAATCACAAGTAAAATACTTTTGATTTAGTTTAATAATACAAATTAAATGCATATGTTCACAAGCACGATTAATGAAATCTTACCAGCAAAGAGAGCCACGTTGGCATGCTTGGCATCATATGGGCAGCGTGCCATCCCACTGATCTCCTCACCTAGGGCCTCCATTGAGTCCATCTAAGGTCAGAGAGGAGGTAAAGCATTAACACGATGTCAGATGTTATTGACTGCCTGTGATAAATAATACAGTGGTTGACTGTGTTGGAGGGGAGAAAAATGGTTTCATGGATGTCATTGGAAAATACACCTGAAAATTCATGATATCAAATTCAGTGCAATGTGCCCATCATTTGAGGCAAGCCTGACCTAATATAACCCGTAGAAGACGTGCTTGTATCAAAGCAGAGCACTTGGGAGTCTCGTGTAAACTGAAGGACAGTGAGAAAAATAGACTTATTTTTTCCACCGCGAGTTTAACACCAAGACTTCTTTCTACAATCCCCTTGACATAATAGCTCAGGAGGTGGGGCAGCCATCTATAGTAATCAGAAGATTGTCAGTTCGATATCCAGCTCCTGCAGAAAGCGTGTCAAACTAATCCTCGACCAAAACACCGTACCCTTAACTGCTCAAGCCCTGTGATGGAATGGTGAACTATCCTGGGTGTCTCCCCATCTTCCACCCAATGAGCGCTGGGATAGGCAGATAAGCAGTTGATTATGGATGGATGGCTTACCCATACATTTTGTTCAGATAAGGAGCGAGACCATTTTAAATAGTCCTAAAAAGAGATATTTACCTTACTTGCTTTGCTACCCAGCTTCCCTATCTCAGTGGTTTTACTGTAGGAAGGAATTGAAATGGCTGGGTGCTGGGCTGGGACAACTGACGACATGAGAAAGGATCACTGGGGCACAATAATTTAGAACAGTGGACAATGGTGTTTTATTATGTGTTGCCAATGCAAAGATCTGTTCTCCGGGCTAAGAAGCTATCACTGAAGAATATCACTCCAAGTCCAGTTTCTAAATGAGGTATAAGTGGTCCAAGTACTGTAGTTCATTGAATTATATTACTTCTCTTGTCATCCAGCAGCTCATAAGAACCAATTCTGTGAGCCATTTTACAATCCTGCCCATGATTTAAGATAAACGGGTTCAGTTCATAGGGATAAGCAGGGTGATGATGAGCCCTTTCAACTGTATTTTCAGCACTTTTTCCCAGTTTTGTTGCCTGTTTGGTGTCTCTACAATTGTTATGGCAGAGGGACAGAACCGGGTGAAAGGCCCTCATCCTCCCACTGTGGGTAGTCATGTCTTCCTCAGTGGGCCTGAGGAGATTCTTCGATGCTGGCTGACAACCAGGAATAGACATAAATATACATAGATATACTACACACACACGACACACACACATACAAAGATATGTGCACACACACATAGGCAGAGAAAAGAAAGAAGCCATCTTCCACTGGCTCAGGACCGGGGTCAAGGCAGACTATCCAAGACACTGTATGGCTATTGACTTCACAGTGCAGAGTCATTTTTCTTCTCTCTCTCTCTCTTTCTCCCTCTCACTTTCTTGCTACCAAGAATCCAGCTTGCCAAGATAGCAAAGTGCTTACACCGCCCTTTCTGGTCTCTAAACAGGTCGTTTTGTTTTCTATTCCTGTCTCAATGGAAACGGTTATCATCTGCCCACTAAAAAGGTCACACACACTCCGGCGCTATGCTGCAAAAGCCTGCCAGAGAAATTGTTGAGGCTGATTTGGCAGCAAAAACGACAAATGACCTTTTATAACTGACAGAGAACCACCATCAGACTGGATGCAGAAGTGATCGAAGAAAAACTGTAAGGGCACGGGCGGTTTTGAGGATGTATACGTGTATTAGATGAGGGAAATTGTGAATGTTGCTTTAACTGGGTAATGATGAGGGTCATTGAAATGGTGCCTGGGTTAAAACACATGAGAGTGGGTCTGCAGGGCTTCTCGGTTCCATTGGAAATCTCCGCAGCTTCTGTGACAGCTCCCACCTAAACAAGTGGCTCACAAGCACTCTCTTTCTCTGGCAAAAGGCAAACACGCTCCTTAACAGGCAGATTTCTCTCACAGTGATGCAAATGCTCTGCTCTCACTCTCTTTTCCCCCCGTTCACTTCACCGTGGCAATGACCTCTGTCTAGTGGGCTTGGCTGCCTGTCGGTGATCTATTCCTGCTGTTTCAATGGGAGGAAGAGACTCCCAGGCCAGCCACAGATATAGGGGTCCAATCTCCTGTCAACCTGGCATGCAGTGAGAAACAACAGACGGCTGTACACAAAGTCTGACACACACACACACGCACACACGCACACACGCACACAAGCACACACACTCACAGATGTTCTTTAACCTTGTCCAGGGAAACTGGCATTTCTTAAGGAGGAGCAACCGCAAGCTGTATAACCACCATACACAATAATGTGTGAGTATTTACATAAACAAATCTCTGATGTTTGATTGGTTGGATGTTCTTTTATGTTGTTGCCAAATAAAATAAAAAAATCTATTATGCTGTCAGCTCTACTTGGCAAGAAACCGTGGAGTGAAGTGGAGCTTCAGCTTCCCGACAATCACAACAATAAAAAGTCATAGGAAGGTGATGGTAACGCTCACCGAGCGCCATCTTAACTGCGAGCGCTTCTATGTGACTTTAACTTAACAGACAGATGTACCATAACCTTGGTTTGCAGAGTGGTGTATCTGGATGAATTAATTACCGCCATGGTTCCTCGGTGCTTTCCATAGGCTATATGCTAATTAATTAGACAAACAGGAAAAAAGCCATCCCAAACATGCCCATCAGGAGTGTTATAATTGGCTCAGCATCAACTTCAGTGCACAGAGTGGGTGCCATGTTCTGTTTCTCCGCCTTTGTTGTTTTGTCTTTTCTTAATGGACCATATTTATCACAGCTTTAGGAGGAAAAATTTAAAGTCTGAAGAAACTCAAGGTAGACTGACTCAGCAATCCAATTTTCAATTGCTACCCTGTCTTTCATTCCTATTTTGTTAATAAAGTCAGATGGTAAAGTACCTCCTTGCCCGTCATATCTCTCAAAGTAACCCTCTACTCAAGAATCTGTTTTTTTCTAATGTGTGTGTTCACTTAAATGTCTGGTCTTTACTACACTGACTTGTATCAGTGCAGTCTGTCACTGGAACGGGGTTTTCACATTCCTGTACTAGAGGAGGTCGTGTCTGAGTGCTACCATAACCTACAGCAAAAGTCACTGGGTTTTCACAAGAAGTTCGGTTTGGAGTCTGAGGCTGTGCCTACTATTAATCCTGGAACTCTGACAACGAGAAGGAATCAGTACATAAGTCATTTTGCTGTTTTTTACTCCACCTAGAGTCAAATCAAACCTTTCTCCATGTAACATATTTCCTGTGGGACTTAAAAATAGCGTTACCACGGTAGCTTTTTGCTGCTGATCGTTTGGTAATAGAAAATCTGAAAGCATTATATTTAGCTAATGTTTCAAAGTTCCACTATATGAAATGATGACGAAGGCCATTTGTGTCATTTTTCCAGCTAAAAATCGGGACAATTTTTAATCTTCGGTCACAACTGGCTCACGGCGTCACAATAGAAATCCATTGTCATCCACTATGTGAAATGATGGAGTGGTGGTGGTAGCCTTGGGTCCCTGTTCCCCTCTTCATGCGATTACCTCGCCCTGACTTACCGGAGGTTTGGAATTTTAGCTGACTGCCAATAAGCCAGCTCCCAGAGAAACTTGGTTGGCTATCAAGATAAACAGATATTGCACATAATATAAACATCTCATCCCTGCATACTTCGATTAGACCTCTGGTATATAATGATATAATAACAATATGAACACACGGTAACATCCATCCATCCACCCATTCATTGTTCACCGCTTATTCAAAATTAGGTCACGGGGGAACTGGAGCCTATCTCAGTTCTCATTGGGTGAAAGGCAGGGATCCACCCTTTAAAGGTCAACCATCATAGAGCAGAACTACTAGGGATAGAGTGTCTTGCTCAAGGACACCTCGACACGCTTCTCCTGAGGTGCGGGGATCGAACCGGCGACCTTCCAGTCACCAGATGATCACTCTATCCACTGAGCCATACTGCCTCTCAGGTTAAGATCATAGCAGACATTATCATATGTTACGCATCCTCTGTGGTGTCAGCCACTGCCTGTTACAAGCTA
Source organism: Regalecus glesne (assembly GCA_900302585.1). Taxonomy (NCBI): domain Eukaryota; kingdom Metazoa; phylum Chordata; class Actinopteri; order Lampriformes; family Regalecidae; genus Regalecus; species Regalecus glesne. The sequence continues at coordinate 1,774 of OMLC01042570.1, read as the reverse complement.
ACAAACAACATGAACAAATAAAAAATGCTAACTACATGTACCATTCTGATACATCTGGTAGTTGCTGATTATTGTAGAGAACGGCGACCTCATTTGAGTCTGGTTCTGACTGAGGGTCAAATACGTATGACTGACTCTCACTGATGCTTATTCCAACACTAGCCAGCTACACGTGCACCACTTTTTCCCCGGTCAATCTAGAGCAAGCAGTGGTGGCATGAGGCCTGTGATATCTGCACATTCATACATTCCGAATTTCGCATTGGGGGAGAAAGAGCAGGTATGCTTCCGGCCTCTTTTCAGATTTTTTTGAACGTTATGTGAGAAAACTATGCTAAACAATATATTATTCATCTCAGGGGTATTTTTAAACTTCAAATTGTGTCTGCAGGGGTACATTAAAGTCTTGCTCTTTCTTCTCGAAAAAAAAATACCAAAATAAATTAAATAAATACTGACTGTACTAGTCTTGGAATATTTGTATAGTTGATAAATATTCTGGCAGATGATGATGCAACTCACTATCATCTGGCTCAATGGTCATTATGGACAAGCTGGCATAGAGATAACAGCACACAGACTTCATTCAAAATTATTTTTCTTTCTGTCACCATGGAAATAAATATTCACAAAGGTGACCTGAAGAATTCAATCAACTTTTAAACCTATTTATTTAAATTCAAGCCATACTTCCACTATCATTCCTTCCTTAATCAAAAAAGGGCAAATGGGACACTTGGGCCAGAGGGGATAGTTTATATACTAAATGAGGACATATCTCCCAGGGAGAGTAACGGTCATGGCCCATTTCTCTGCAGCCTGTTCCTGAGCCCTGGAAGGCTGAGCTCTTGTGGTCACCAAATCACCTTACACACCGGGAGAAACGTATATTCTCATCCAACAGATGAATCTCATTTTTTCTATGGTGATTTTCTCGTCAAATGATGATAATGATAGATATGAAAATAAAATAAAAAGCATTAAAAAGGAAATGTATACGTGTTGCCAAGGTAGGTTTTTTGTGTCGGTCAAATAAACATTTTGATGGATCAATCAGTCTCCTGGGAGTTTACTGTAGTATGGCCCTGCTATGTTTGTGTGTGTGTGCTTGTTCACATTAATTCCTGTGCATGTGTGAGGGCATGAGTGCTCCTTTGAGGGCACATTTAATTCCATAGATTACACATTAAAATTACCTTTCAGAAGATTGCAAGGAAAATCCTATACCATAGCTTTTCTCCATGCTGTTCTGTGGACCGCTATCCAGCATACTGATCTCTGTCATGTCACCTGGGACCCTCTGCATTTGAGCTCCACCCTCACACCCCCCACTGACTCCCCCTGCTCTACCTGGCGACAGGTGAGGTAAGTGACACCAGTCCTATATCAGCCAGCTGGGCTAGGGCCTTTAATTACAACACAGCAAGGGAGTGACAGAAGCTGGGCGAGAGGGAGAAATAAACAGAGATGCTGTGAGGTGGTGGATAAAAAGGAAGGGAGAGAGAAAGAGAGGTTGTCAGGAAAAGAAGGTGAGAAGAAACATGGCAGCAAGGCAGGGATAGAGGGAGGGAGGAACAAGTGTTCGGGGAAGCTAATAAGCCAGCCTATTAAGGGGGTCTTCTTTTATTTCTCCTGTGCTTGAGTGTGTATGATCATGTGTGTGTGTATGTGTGTGTGTGTGTGTGTGTGTGTGTGTGTGTGTGTGTGTGTGTGTGTGTGTGTGTATGTGTGTGTGTGAGTGTGTACGTGTGAGTGTGTGTATTTGTGAGGGCAA
>OMLC01042569.1:0-18417 GCA_900302585.1 Regalecus glesne | reverse complement strand
TATAATCATATAATGAATGCTAATTACTTGGCAACTTTTTTAAATCAGTAACACAACCCATCAGATTATGAAATCATAATGTTATCTGAATATTTTAGATTACTTTTGGATTACTTCAAAACTAAACACTGAATTTTTTGCACTTTATACAAAAAAATGGATGCAGGCACAAAACTGTAATTTCCTCAAATATTATTTCACTTTCAACATCTTGAAACATTTTCAGCGCAAATAAATGTATTTAACATATTCAGCATTTAAAAATCCAATTGCCTTTGCAAAAATTATATTGTTGAATATAAGAGCCAAGAGGACATGCAGAAAAGTCTAGTTTTCTCTCAGACCACTTGAATTACCATATTCTACAAAGTTACAATAGATCTTTTGCTTGATGACACCATAAAAGACAATCTGTATCAGCTATAATGGCATATTAGTTATCATGAAAAAGTTTCATAATTTACAAATTTCCATATTCTAAGACGTAGTAAAAAATTGTCAAGTAATCCCACACAATATAACTACAATCTGATTATACTTTGCTGTGTGATCAAGGTTACCATAGTTACCCATTTTTGTAATCTGATTACATGATCCCAATTCCAAGTAGTCTGTTACAACCAAACCCTGGGTAGAGCCAACCTGAAGCCTAAAAAAGGACGACAGTCTGCGGGAAACTAAACAGAGACCACATTCCACCCACCCCATATGTTCAAATTGTAAAACAGACAAACACATACAGACACACACACACAAACACACCTCTTCTAGCTAAGTGGGTGAGTAGTGTCTTACATGGCAGGCTCCTAAGATAGTAAGATAAGGGATGGACCATATCAGTCACCAAGCTCTTCTGATGCGTCAGGGAGAATCCACAGGACCAGACAGTTCTGCTAAGTTCACCAAGCAGGGATACAACAATGCTGTTACTTCAATGCCCAGAGAGCTTCTTTAAAATAGCCTTTACATATAGGCTAATGCAGACTTTTTATCTAATCCATTGCCACCCTACAAATGTAACCAGTTACTGCATCAAAATTATGAACTGATAATAAATTATAATACAATGTTTCTCCCATAACAGTAGTATTCCTCTATGCAAGAAAAGCAAATACCAGATAAAGTCAATTTCATTTCTAAAATGTAAAGGGGTAATTTCCTGATGGGTACACAATTTTACCATGGTATTAGTTTTTGAGTGATACTTTGTGTCTGTATCCTTTCTGTATACTTGCTTCACTAAGGAGTAGCTCCACAAAGGTGTACCTGTCTTAACTGTGAGCTTTAGTGCCAATACCTTTAGGATACTTTCATCACCTGTGATCATCATCTTAGCTTTATTGTTATTACTCAGTCATTTGTTTCTATCACTAGCTTTATTGCCTTTTTATTCTTTTTTTATGATTTCCTCTTTTAATCTTGTCCCTGTATCCTATATTTTATGTAAATTACATTGAATTGCACATGTGTATAAAATGTGCTCCAATAATAAACTTTCCTTGTCTATCCTGCAAAGTACCAAGGAGCATACAGGATTTGCTACACCACAACATCACAAGACACAAAAGAAAGAAAAAAAAGAAAAAAATATGCTGCCTAAAATTGATTTCATACTTTCTCTTAGTGCAGTTTTAAATATACGGGACATCAGCTCTCAAGTAGATGATGGAGGAATCAGCCACAAGCAAAACTTGTAAAATTATAGAAATTATTGATATGATAGTATGCCTCACATTTATAAAGTAGTTTATAGAAACATAAAAATGGTTACATGGGAATTCAAAAGAATGCAGAACACACACAGGACTATCTTTTTATATGCAGAGCTAATGGCTAGATCACTATTTGCTATTCAAGAACCACTCTCCCTCTCAAAGAAGTGATTAGAGAACATTCTATATACCTTACAGATGAAGGCTACTCAAACTACCACAGCACATACCAATACACATGCTAAACAGACAACCGTACCTCTAGTACCAATAGTGCTAACATAGTACTGTGGGAGAGGCTCCTTGGAGGAGTCACCAATAAAGGCATCTTTGAGATGTCACTCAGCTATTTAAAAAATTCAATCAAACCAAGGGACAACAGTCGGAATGAGCGTATAGCCATATGCACAGAAATAGTACACCCACACATACATGGGAAAATTCACAAACATTCACCAATACCCCATGGGGTTGATCTTGGTACATAGTCGGCTTGCTGAATGTGAGCTGCTGCATAGGTGCAGAGTGACTGACTGTTAGTCTGTTTGTCATCTTGATCCCGACAGGCCTTCATACATCATGGAGGAGATTGATGGGGTGTGGGCAGCAGTTGTTGTGTTCTACCAAGCCTATATGATCCTCCACACCTTCCCGTCATTCCATCCTGAATGTGTGCATGTGTTTGTGAACGTGTGCTGCTCCTTCCCCACCACACCTTTCAGTGACCCTTATTGATGCCCGGAGCGTGATTTAACGAAGAAACTGTTGCGAGACAGCAGGTGCCTCAGTTTGACCTTTGACCCATCCCTTTCTTTGAACAAGAGGCATCCGCCTGCTCCAATATCGGCCTTGTGTTAAGCTGTTGTTCTCAGCGCGGCAATCATGATGAGAGGTCAAAGAAGAGCATAGGGTAGCATAGGGCAGTTAGCGTTAAGTTTGACAGAGAAGCAAAGCTTCAGAGGAATGCAGTGGCACTCTCAAGGCCGGCGTCTTCTCACCACCTGTATCTAGAAACTAGAGTCCAGATTTTTTTCCAGGGGGAACAATGTGAGAACACATGGTTTTGTAGCAGATCTAAGTGTTCTTGTTTATCTACTCCACTCCTCTATGTATATCTGCGAAAGAGCAGATAAGCCTCCAAGATGCCTTGGTGTCTATAAACATTTCAGTCAGCACTTGACTAAATAGAAACTCAGTGTGACGCGAGTTGAAACAAGGTCAAAGTAAAAAATAGAAAACAACAAACCAGTATGCTGACAGTTCACAATTTCAGGAGTGAAGGTAATTCAGTAGTCATGTAAGGTCATTTTGAGGTCGAGAGTAAAATCTAGAAAGCTGTATAAAATCATATACAAATCTGCATATGGCTTGATGTGAAGGCTTGTGTACTTGTCTGGTACTTTCTCTTTTTTTCAGGGATTTGAAATAGGTTGTAAAATAGGCTGACAAATCTTGTGGTAGTTTTCTTAATTAGTTGTACCCGCCTATGTACAGAAGCTGCTGTTGTGACAATCAGAATAATAGAGCAAGTAAAGCATATTTTAACGTTCAAATCCATGCAGTGCTTGATGAGTCATTCCTGCTATAATTATGATAGAATGGTGTTTCTACAAACAATGCAGGCTGCTCTTACGATCAGTCACTCACTTTCTCATAAGTTAGCAATAATCAAAAACAAATGTGAAAAAAAGAAAATCTAGAGGTTTTAGCGGGACCTATTTATCTAAGATTCAAGAACACACTGACAATCTTATGCCTGGTATTTGTAATGTTCACAGTGTGAGTTTTCTACTTCTTCAGTCAATAATATCCTCAGAATTGGGAAATGTAAAAACAAAAATCATTTTTTATGCATTTCATGCTGGGAAACATTTCTTTGTGAAGACGACTCGAGCTGTCAAAGTATTTATTTTCTTCTACACACGTTTTTTTCTCTAGAATTTTTGCTGTATACTTAAATTGGATCCAATTAAATCGATTTGAAAACTCATTTAGATAGTGAAGTTCTACTTTTGCCAGCTATATGGAGATAAAACCATGACTATTGATGAAAATGTGCACAGGACAAACTGTGAATACGTGCTCGGTTCTGTGAGTGCGTGTGTAAATATGATCTCAGGAGCCGAGTATGTGTATGCGCATTTTTAGAATGTTATCGTAACCTCCAAAAATGGACTGAAATTCATAATTACAATGAACATTTATGAATAGATACACAAAATAATTAAGTCATAAATGCATAAACCATGATAACAAACGGGAGCAAGTCACGGGTAAGCAATAGCTGTTCAATTTGCATGAGAGAGTATGTAGGCCTATCAGAGGCATTATGGCTACAGGCAGCAGGTCCAGAGGGATGCATACTCATGTTATGCTTGCTGTTCCATTTAGTAACTATAGGACAGGCTCTCTGAACTGGGTTTCTCTGAACAGGGTTTCTCTGAACTGTTCTTTATGAGCTATATCAAAACGGTTGAAGTTGTAATTGACAGTATAGACAATGGGTGGGCAACATGATCCAGAAAAAGCTGGTATGGATGCAGGTCTTTGTTCCAACAAACCATCAGTACTTCTGAGACGTGCATGTTATCCATCGATCCATCCATTGTCAACCGCTTATCTGAAGTCAGGTCACGGAGGTAGCAGTTCCAGTAGGGTACCCTGCTGGTCACATCAACCAGCTCTGACTGGGGCATCCCGAGGTGTTGCCAGGCCAGTGTGGAGACATAATCCCTCCCCCTGTTCTTCAGTATGCCATGTAGCCTCTTCCCAGATGGAAGTGCCTGGAACACCTCACTAGGGAGGTGACCAGGTGGCATCCTTACTACATACCCGGACCACTTCAAGTTGCTCATTTCTATGCAAAGGAACCGCGGCTCTATTCCAAGTCCCCCACGGATGACTGAACATCTCACCCTATCTCTAAAGGAGACATCAGCCACCCTCCTGAGGAAACTCATTTCGGTCGCTTGTATCCACAATCTCCTTCTTTCCGTCATGACCCAACCTTCATTACCATAGGTGACAAAAGGGATGAAGACTGACCAGTAGATCGAGAGGTTTCCCCCTGGCTTAACACTCTTTTCACAAGAATGGGTCAATAAAGTGAGCGCAATACTGCTCCAGCAGCTCCAATCCTCTGGTACATCTCATGCTCAATCAACTCAAGAACAAGACCCCGAGATACTTGAACCCCCTCACTTGGGGTAAGGACTCATTCCCCACTCTGAGAGGGCAATCTACCAGCTTCCTGCTAAGAACCATGTCCTCAAGGGATGTGCACATCATGCATGGCCAAACTTCCACTTAAGAGTGAATGAAAATCCTATATGAAAGGAGATCATTGCGCTTAACAGTAATGAGCGAGTTGACAATCAACCACGGGTTGAGAAATGAATAGGCTTCCTGTTGGGACAACAAGGTGCACCTGCCACTTCTCTATTTCTATATCTGCATTCAATCAATGGGTGAGAGCACATGAGCTCAGCACCAAACTGCATATCACAGCAGAAAACGTAAGCCAAGAGAAATACTGCCTGCAAGTGCTATTTATTCATCTACAGGTCATTGAACTGACCTCCAAATAAGTGAACTGTTATGCTTGGCACTGGTTATTTCCATTTGCATTACAATGGTTTGTTTGTGATGCTTAATTAAAAGACCATACCAAAGCCAAAGGTTTACACTGGCATGCCACTACCAGGCTGCTCGGTTGTCACTGGTGAAGAAAATCTGCCAAACAGTGAAAAGTATCAGCATCAGAAAAGGACACATTATGTTGTCTGTTAGCATGGGGTCTATTTCAAAGCAAGTTGGCTAGAATGACTGAAAAATATCTACTGCCACACTGATACTTGATATACCAACATATATTAAATGCTAACATATATTGCAAATATACATCTCTCAGTCCTTCCCCTTAATTCTGAATATTAGTTTACCTGTATTAATATCCCACTATTGTGACTCCTCCTTTTCTTCTACCTTTTACAGGGAATTTTCCCCACTATGTGCAGCAAGTGCTGATGGTCTATCTAGTCTTCTGAAAACTAGAGCCTCTTCAACACAATTCATTTTAAAGAAATAAGAGTTCTCCTGAGCTGTTCTACGTTGCCTTCCATGTGCTTCGCTATTAAAGTCTCAACAGCAGAGATTGGATAATGAGCATCACAGCCAATCCACTTTATGATTCTTCCGCCATACACTGACATCAATGGATGGCGGAGGTAAGCCAATTTGCTGCGGGAGACTATGACAATACAGACAACATCGACAAGCATTAGGTACATTGTAGAGATGCCACTGCTATGTTTAATACATAGAAATAAGGTTGCCGTAAAAGGAAGGGAATAGGAAGTAAATGTAGGAAATAACGATGCAAAATGTCCTTTTAAGAGCTACTCTGGTGTCTAGGAAAGGGTATTTTTGGTGACTGAATTTCTTGTCATCATTAGTCTGCTTTTCAATGGCAAAGAACATGCAGCTAATACATTAGGCTTCCGTCAAGCTGTTAGCGACATTTGGAAAATAGTGCTCACTGATTTTAGCATTTTGTGTGCTGACATGCTTGGTTGATATTACACCCAAGAGGGTTAAACAGACAAGAGCTGTACAGCACGGTATGTTTGCCATGCATTTCTTTATCCACTGACAGAACAAAAGGGACGTAGGAGCAGGATCCTCATTGTGGACCCTTGGTAAGCATTCCGGCTCCATGACAAAACAGGGTGGATGATGTGAGATTTAGTGAAGGACATACAAGTTGATTACAGCAATGCTGACTGAAGCACTTTGTGTGGTAGTTAGACTAGAAAAGCGCTATAGAAGAACAAGTCCTTTTAACATTTGAAGAGAGAGAGAGAAGGATAAAAATGAGGAGGAGATAAGTGGAACGAGGAGCAGGCATATGCAGAAGAGAGAAGTGAGGAGAGGAATACAAGGAGGGTCGAAGAGACAAAGGAGCAGAACGTGGACAGAGCGGTTCTTATAGGGAGGATGGGGAGCAAGGATATTGGAGGAGGGGAAGGGTAGTCAGAGACAGTAGGGACGTCAGCATTAGGGGGGCCATATAGAGCTGTTGACAAGCAGAAGAAGATTGCCTGAAACAAAGGACAGAAATGAGTGAATACGAAATAAGCCTGCATAGGCATAGGGACAAACATATACACAGTAGAGATCGACTACAGAAGCAATAAAAAAGGGAAAAAGAGACAGAATGAGGCTAGGACTATAGGGACAATGGACCAAGACATGGAAGGAACTGAGGGACTGTTTTTAGTTTGTTTTTTCTTTTTGAAAATATGTTTCTGATGGTGAGGGCTGTACTCATGCGGAGAGCAGCAGTGACTGTTTGGCATCTGTCATCCGCCATCTGGGAGCACCCTTGTCCTCAGGCTGCAGTGGTGACCGAAGCAATGTGACCTATTCTGAAATGACAGTCTTGGACTGAGACACCGACAAGGCTTACTGTAAAGTCACATGCAAGCCATGGAAAATTAGCAAAAAGAGGAAAATAAAAAAACATCTCTGTTGGGATGAGTTTTGCTGTGGCTATATATACACAACAGAAGTGAGTAACCACGCATTGTGTTTTGATGCATAGATGTTGGGGTTAATACTCCTACCCATGCCCTTGAGCAAGGCAATAGGAAATAGAACTGAAGTTGGTCCCCAGGCATTGCAGCTGCTCATTGCTCCTATACAACAAAAAGGTCCGTTTGCACATGCTATGATTAGTCCTCATGTTATATGGGTGGACATTGCAATCATTGTGTCATAAGAAATGAAAATGATAAGGTTTTAAAGACTTAAAATAAAATATCCCACAATGGATATCCCACAATGATGATTGCACCTCATTTAAAAAATCACATAAGGTGTTCTTGCTGACGCAAGCTTCACCCATGTTGGCCTGCATTGTTCAGAGGTCCTCAAATAACTTCCTCATGCTTCAACTCCCAAAGGTGATGTGTTTCAAGGAGCCTGCTAATCTAGTCAGAGTGAGTCATGGTAAACGTGGGCCATGAAAGTGAATATTGAGGGAGTTATGGTTAGAACGGGAAGGATTAGCCGGAACTGCTGTGCTGCTCTCTTTCCCTGGCAGGGTAGATAAAGGTAGGAGGGATGGGACTGTAATACAGCGAGCTGTAATCCTCTTCCTCCTTCTCTTGCCGTCAAACCTCATCAATGTATTTGAGGGGGAAAGATCTACAGCTCAGAAAAACACTCAGCCTGAATCCCTCCTTGTTCTACTATTGCTATGCATTGAGTAATATATGAGAATTGTTCATTTTACAATTAATTGGCAGGGGGAAATGAGAATTCATATACCGTCACACAGTAAGTGATTTAAAGTAGTAAAAGTCTTACCATTACATCTTCTACAAAATCCTGTCTATCCTGCTGTTGACAATTCGTTTTGTGCCATATATCAACAAACTGTGCCAAACTTGTGCCAAACTGTCAAACAGCAGCAGTAGTATTTAAACTTCAGACTATAAGAACATAATTCATTTGTTTTCTAAGTGTGAAATACAAAGCCAGTTGTGGAGCATTTCATAAAAGATGCATTTCCCCTGCCTTACTGGCATACCTCAGAGATCCACACAACAATATGTTTCAGGGACACTGATCAAACTTTCACAAGAGCAAGCTTCCAAGTCTGTTGCATAAGACAACTGGAGAGGGTTGGAATACACAATAAGTCTAAAAACTCAGAAAATGCAGGAAAATATGTTCAACCTAATTAGAATAATCCCATTAGTGACTTGGGAAAATTAAGATCATGATACCAAACTCATTAAGCACCAAAATACACAAATGATTAAATCTGAAGCGAGCCATAGAGCACAGCAACAATGAGCAGGTGCCGCCATGATTTTACCTCAGAGCCTTGTGCTCCTGCTAAAGCTAGCAGAACAGCGTGATCTATCTATCCATCTATTGGTGGTCATTTGAAGAGAGTATGACCATCTTCTCTGTTGGGTTGTTGACTTGTGGGTCTCCAGATGGCTGTAGAGGCCAATCCACAATCCACATACTTTGGTACAGTGTGGACAGGGGAAAGTGGTGGTAGTGATTGGTGGTGGAGGTGATTGAGCCTTTTTCTTTCTCTCTTTTCAGTGCCATCACTTTTCCACTGTGTCACAGTGCAGCTCCTTCCTGAACAGAATTTCTACCAGGAGCACCTATTCAGTGCAACGTGTTCCCAGTTGCTCGATGTGATGTTGAATGCCTACATACTGGTATCTTGATATTGTCCTTGAAATGTTCCTTTTGGCCACCAGGAGCTCGCTGACCTTCCTTCACCTGGGCGGTTTGGGATGATGTGTGTTGGACATGTGGATGACATGGTCTGTCCATCAGAGTTGGTGCTCCATTATTGTGGTGATGCTGCTGTTATTATTATATGTTATTATTTACATGTTACTGCTTGTCGGTCTAGAAAATCCTCTTAAAAGGGTATAATTTTCTGTTTTTATCATGGCAATAGTTTAATGTTTGTCATCTTGACACTCATTCATTTACTTCTCGTTCATAAAATGCTAAATTTGCATGCCCTCTACCACACTCTGATTAGCGCACTTGAAGTGCATTTACTAACACACTTTATGCTGTATCTGAGGTAACCATTCTATTTTCACTGCCTCCAGTACTCTTGCAAGATGCTAAATATGGTTATGCTAATAAAAGACAATGCTGGGCACAAAACCTCTCCATTTGCACGGGGACATATGCTTTCTATGTGAAGTGGTGGCAAGAGGTGGGGGGAGGGAGAAATGGAAGCAGAGATGACTGATGAGGATGACTAAGCGTGTGCTTAAAGGTGGTTTTCCATCTCATTTGCCCAGCCAAGCCTGATAATAAATATACAGCCAAGTGGTGCTGATTGAGAGGCCCCTGCTTAACTGGCACACGAAATCCAGGGAGGGCAGACAGTGAACTGCCAGCCAAGTGTCCAGGATGGCATCAAGTACGGCCCAGGATGAATCATGGGAGATAAGTAGGTTATTGCTCATAATGCAAAATTAAATAGGTACAAGGATCATGTAATGCTTCTCATAGTGCAAACTGTTCATAATGGTATGCAACTTGTCACCACCAAACTTTGACAAAAGAGACCATCTGGGACCACCTGCTTTTGGGGGTTACTATTGGTATCGTGCAGTGACAAGCTGGCAGAGGTCTTGTGTCCAATCTACTAGAATGCTCTGGACTTATATACTGTTCCCTCCATCTGGAAAGATTTCATTATTATTCCTGTTCCTTAAAAAGGTATTCTGTAAGGAAATCAATAACTACCGTCCAATTGCTTTGGCTTCAATAGTTTTCAAGTGCTTTGAGAGAATCATTACCAACATATAGAAAACAGAAGTCACCTGCTCGCTAGATCCTTTTCAATATGGGTGTGGATGAGGCAGCCATAGCCAGAGTACATTTTATATCTAAGCACTAAGAGGATCCTACCTAAAAGGTACACTGTTAGTTTGTAGATTTTAGTCAGCATTCAATACAATATAGCCACATCTATTGATTAACAAAAACTACGTGTGTCATTGTCTTCTGAGTTTCAGTTGAACCGATTGACCTCTTTTTTGTGATTCATGTGTCATTTAACCCATGCTATTGTATAGAAGCAAAGGGCAGCTGCAGTGTCTGGGGACCAACTCCAGTTCTTTTTCCTATTGCCTTGTTCAGGGGCACAGCAGGAGTATTAACCCTACCATGTATGTATTTTGATGTCGGGAAAAAACCTGAGAATCTAGAGGAAACCCATGCAGATATCGGGAGAACATGCAAACCCAGGAGCTTCTTTCTGCGAGGCAATAATGCTCACCACTGGGCCACCATGCTGCCCTTGAATGAAAGAAACTTAATGACCTTAAAGTCCATCCTCTCATTATTAAATCACTGCACTGGTTTATAACCAATTGTAAACAATAGGTCAGTGTTAATGGAACTCTCAGAACTGTGAGCATGGGTACCCTCCAAGGTCATGTCTGATAAGGAAAACAAAAAGCCAGGACGGACCTTTTTTGTGAGATTAGTACAACATTTTCCTTTAATTTGTTTGTTTGACTATAGCTGCTATTAGAATCCTAGCTCTGTGCTTTTCTTTAATATATCTTGTTTGTCTTTGAATGATTTTGCATTTGGAATGGATGTGGAATGTTTGCTTTCTATGGCTACAGCAAGGATGAAAGCCCAAGCCAAATTTCATCCTTTGTGAGACAATCGAGCTAATTTGATTTGCCTGGACTTATAACATAGAGTCCCATTGGCATCATCTACACTAATTCCAGTCATAAAAAATAGCTTATCTTTGAATAGAATAAGCTATGTTGTATTTTCTTTGAAACATGGCCAAGGATCTTCTTATTCAATCATTGATTGATGGCAACCCACATCAGTAGTAATCCAATCAGACTCATTAGAAGTATGCTTCAACAAGCACTACCTGGGTACCATAACGCCTGGTGAATTGATTCAATGGTGCTTTATTTCTGTATCAAGTCATCCCAACCTTGACATATGACTTCAGATGACATCTCTTTTTCTCCCTCTTATCCCCTCATCACTCGCCCTCCCAGCTTTTATCTGTGCTTACTCATATTGGAAATCTGACAGGCTAAATTTGATTCACTTTTAATTAGGTGCACTCTACAGAGAAAATTAGTTTAATTGCCTGAATAATCTCGCTAGTTACTTGGGCTGGTGTAGTGTGCAGAAAAAGCCTCTTGCGTCACTGAAAGAGCTTTGCCAACAAGCAGGAAGGTTACAGTGGCACTGGTCTGGACAGCTACGGATGCACCAATATAAAGTAATCAAGCTGATGAGAAGCTATTATCAAGCTGTTATCAGGCTGGTGACAAGATAATGTTTATGGTTATCAGATCATTTATATCATTTAAAAATGGAATCCTCAAAGCCACATGTAAAATGCCAAGAGACCAAAACAAAGAAAGTTAGGGCTGCGGTTCCTCAGCAGTAGTGTATCTACAAGTCAGCTATCGCGGATTCGATCCCACCACAAGGTGTCAGGAAAGGGTCTTTGGTCTTATTTCCCTATGCTTGTTAAATGTGAGGAACACATTGTAAAGCTATGAGTGGTCGCTAGCCAAGAAAGGTGCTATGTAAAAACAAGTCCATTTACCAAAGTTCCTATTCTGCCCTTTTCACAAACAAAATGATGTTAAATAATAAAACAGATTACATGTCAACCAGTGTTATCAAATCACGACAAACTTTTGATTTTACATCATAAGTAAGAGCACTAATCAACATACTATTAGACGGGTGTGTAGTATTAGATAGTATATCCACTGGAGTGCTCAGTGGCAGTGTGCCTCTATGCCCAGACCACATAGAACAAGCCTCACTTTTCCTTACACACTGATAAAAGACAGGAAAAAATATATACAAAGTAGTGGGACACCATACCAGATCCAAGCCTATGAACTCTCTACATAACAACAAACCAAGAGCAAAAGTCTATTCAACAATTCATGAATCCTCTTAACAGAATCTAAAGCATATTCACCCAAATGCTACTGGTATTTGGTAGCTGCAGTTATGCATTTTGAGATTGTCTGGCACATCAGAGCCCAATCAGTTCTCATGAGCACTATCATGTTATTCTGTCCCCTAATGCAATTAAATACTCCACAGGGATTAGGCTAGTGGGAGACGATAAAGATATCTTGCAGTTGCCATGCTAGCACAAGGAATACAAGCAGTGTTTCCTTCATATCCAGACAGCAGCAGTAATACACGACTGATGAAGAGATCCCCCCTTGCTGCTTGAGAAGAAAATAAAAAAAGTGATGGAAACTCATTCTCATTCACCTGCTCAGGAGGTAGAGTGGATCATCTAGTAATCAGAAGGTCACTGGTTTGATCCCTGGCTCCTTCAGAAAGCATTTTGAGGTATCCTTGACCAAGACATTGAATGCCTAACTGCTCCCTGGGGACTGCAGCTGCCCACAGCTCCTATACAATAAGGTGTGTTATATCCAGAGAAAATTTTTTATTGTAAGAATACAATGACCAAATAAGGTGGCTTTTCTTCCATTACACATGAAGCAATTGCAGTATATTTAATTCAACCTATTGTAATCTCAGTATCCAAACAGGAGACTTTTTACCACTGCAGATCATTTCATTGCTTATGAGCAAACCCTGAATGCAACATTAAAATTACCATTGGCCCCTATTCCGGGAAAAACATACCTGTGCAAACATAAACAAATAAATACTGTAACACACACACACACACACACACACACACACACACACACACACGCAACAAGTATTTGTTGATCATTGAGTCAGCAATCCCACTGTTTTGGGACATATTTATGGCTCAAACAATTTTGATAATTGAGATATCATTGAGATTGTTATGTAAGCAAAGTATATACATAGCTCAGGAGGTAGGGCGGTTGTCTAGTAATCAGAGATTGGTCGTTTGATCCCTGGCCCCTGCAGTGCCAAGGTGTCTTTTAGCAAGACAGTACTGCTTCCCGAGTAGCACATGGTGGCTGCCTTAGCTGCTCCTTTACAATAGGATGTGTTAAATGCAGAAAACAAAATCCACCATCTTTGGTTGAGTGGCAAGTAAAACAATTCTATATCAGAGGAACTGCACTGTCATTCTGAGACCATCAAATATTCGAGATTGAATAAGTAAGACAGCAAGAACCAAGACACAGAAAGAGAGAGAGAGAGCAAGAGAGCACACCATAGCCCTTAGAGCTAAGGCTATATCCCAAAGCTAATTAGCCCACTCAGTGGGTCCACACATACACATGGCCAAGAGGTGCTTATCAAAAATCTGACTTTGTAAAGAGTATGTGGGCACATGGAGAGTGCCTTGAGAAATGAAATAAGGTGAAAGCCACTTGACCTTGATGGTGGGATTCTATGTACCAAACATACAGTTTTCTCTCCTCCCAGTAGAACCAGACAGAAAAATGACCAAAGTGAATGACTATTCCAAATATAGCAGCACATTTATACCAGAGGCATAAGACACAATTCGTGTATCTTAAACTTCAGAACAAGGGAAAAAAAAGCCCTTGGAACGATATCAACCCATGCATACACATGCACACAGACACATGTACCAATGTGCAAATCTATACATATTTTGCTAGGTTATTTCACTCCAACTCCAACTGTGCATGACTTATACATAGGACATAGTGGAGAATAAAATGTTCAGGGCTCTGCCAGTGAATCATCAGTGTGCTATCAGTCAGTTCTATAGAAAATAACAGGCCCATACAAGCACTACCGTCATGATAATGGTGCTTCAATTAACTACCATTTACTTTGGCATGCATCTAAGGCCCTTTGTGTTCGAACAGGGAACAGCTATTAGAGAAGCTATAACAGCATTTAACAAAAGGAGAAGAGTAGGAAAAAAAATAAACGAAAGGGACTGCATGACAAGTTTAGCAGCATAGCAACACAATTCAAGTAAAGGAACCTGCTAGAGGACAGGACATGCTCTCAAAATGGTTGAGGTGTTCCTATACCACCAAGAGAACGGATTTTGCCCCAGTGGCTCACCTGGCAGAGCTCATACCCCATAAGACTGACTCCTAACTGCAGTGGCCTGAGTTCAAATCCATTTGCTGCACGTCATCCCCTCTCACTACCCTGTCTCCCTCTGTTGACTATCCTATCAAATATAGGCAGAACATTACAAAAAAGAAGGAAAAAAAGAAAGAATTTCATTTCTATTTAAGGCACAGTGATTCCTATCTGGGATAACCTAGAGGGTTTCTCTTGGTTATCACAACAACAGGAGCATTTTTCTCACAACGAATGTTTAGAAAAGGAATGTGATACATTTTTTTAACATTACCAATAAATTAAACTATCCTTAGACAAAATCAAGAGAGATTACAGAGTACTCTACTGTTTTCCTATGGAGAGTGAAAAACAGTCATAGCCTCATCAGTCTGCATTGTCAGCATGAACTGTTTGAGCAGACATCTAATCTTTTTGCCTCTCTTCTGGTAATGATCTAATCTGTTTTCAGGCTAAATTGCACACACATACAAATGTGCGCACAAATACACATACACCACCCGATTTACTATAAATTCTCTATTTCAATGAAAAGAAACTGCATAAAAATGATACGTTCTCATGTATTTTGTTGTACAATGCCTGAAACCAGGTTGTAGAGGTTGCAAAATAAGACTATTCAATGGAGAGCATCTGCAGGTGCTATTAATTCTTTTGGCCTGTTCTTTTCTATTGGCTTGCATCCACATGACGTGACTGACAAGTTTCTTTTTAACAAAAGCATTTGACATTCCATTTACTCTCAGTGAAAAAAGAAGTATTCTAAGATCATTTCAGGATTAAAATATATTTTCATAGCATTTCTAGTAAAAAATACCTATTCTATTTTCATAATCCATGTTCAGTGAATGTATATGACCTCTTAGTGTGTTAGTTATTACGAAAACCCTCTCAAGTCTCACCAGGAAATTATTGGAATGCAATGTTTTCAATGCTCAAATACAGTCACTGTATGGCCTGCCATTGATATACAGTCCATCACAGTATTATATTTCATAATGGATCTTATATTTCCTACGTATATATTGCATTTTAACTTCTCCATGCAGGGATGTCTAAAGTGATCCAGAAATGGCTAATGTAGATGCAGGTCTTTGTTCCAACCAAGAACTTACACACCTGATTATATTAGTCAACCAATCATCCTTACTGAGGACCTTGATTAATAGAAGATACACGCTTGAGTCTACCAATCAAGCTACTTAGCAAAGACGATTGGCTGAATAATAGAATCAGGTGTGTATGTGCTTGGTTGGAACAAAGACTTGCACCCACAACAACCCTTTCTGGAACACTTTGGACACCGCTGCTAGATTCTCATTTTTATTTTGCATGACTTCTGTTGGCATGAGCATTGTTGATATGAGCCATAGAAATTAGAATCCCATTACCAACTACTGCCTCACTGTAATTTTGCATATGATAAAAAATAACTATTGTGGATTTTCCTGCACTGCTGCACCATGTTAAAATCCTGTATAGTACTACATTTGGCAAACACGAGAACCTGACTAAGTGGATGGAGTTAAAGCCCTGCTGCTGTCACAGAAAATACTAACCGATTTAAATACTAACTATAAATGATGTAGTCTTCATTTCAAACTAAGTTGATGCATAGGTGTTTGCTGTTTCTACACTACTTAACCATTCATAGCATTCATAAGCACTGTCAAAACATTTCTCCCTGTCACAGTCTTAATATCAACCTCTCTCTTGTCTGAAACTTGCTGGGAAAATAAAGTGTAATTTGTGCCTTCCTGAAAATTCTGTGGTTAACATGTTATCCCAAGAGAACCCGCAGGAGCTTAAATTGTTTTAAACTGATGGCCTTTAACCACATGTTGTTTAATTAGCAGCTTGTAAACAGCATCCTGATTCAGTCAACCAAAGTGATAATGTGATGAACGAGGCAGGTGAGCAGAAACCATTGTTGCAACACTATTTTAATAGAGCCCTAATATGAGCAAATACACTTAGGTTCATGTTTTGGCTTACATACTGTTAACTGGCTGTTTACTCCATCATATGGAGCAAAGATTGAGACCAGGTACGGGAGACTGATGGTGTTGGGGTTCATGAGCTTGCATATTTCTGAATATTCCTAAAATCCTCTTCCTGAAACTCAAACCCTCAAATAACGTTTATTACAGTTTTTAAATAGACTTGTTTTATTTCTCAGTAGATTTCCCTCTACGAAGCACTTTCAGATCTTGAAAAGTTCTATATAAATAGATGCACTATTATTACTTCATGAATGGTGAATGGACTGTATTTACATGGTGCTTTTCTGGTCGAGTAACCACTCAAAGCATTTGACAGTGTAAGCCTAACATTCACCCATTCAAAAAACACATTCATACACTTCTAAGACTGGCTGCCATGCAAGGTGCCCACCTGCTCACCAGGAGCAGCTGGGGGTTCAATGAAGGGGACTTCAACACACTCTCTGGAGGTAATGGGGATCAAACCAGTGACCTTCCGATTACTAGGCAACCTGTACCACCTCCTGAACCATGCCTCCACACATGGTTCTATTTCTGAGACGTCACAGTAAATCCAGAAAACAACACGAAACATTTGGTTCAAATGAGAATAGGTGGACCTAAACCAAGTAAGGTGAGGACCATTCGCAAGAGCTCAAGAGACAGCTGTGGAAATGTGACAACTATGTGAAAAGACAGATCTCACATTTCCTCAGGAAAATAAGCTTCATAGCAGGCCAACATCACCAATTTGGTTATAATTCAGGCAGGGCAATTTATTACCATTTCTTGCAATTCTGCAGTAGCGCATGCTTCAGGAACTAATGAGCCAGAGGCTGGGTTGTGTTCGGAACCACTGTGGGGCATCAGGAAGGGCATCTGGCCTTAAACCACCACACCTCCACGGAGATGGAGTGGTGACCTGTCCAGGTTTTCCCCACCTTTCACCCAATAAGTGCTGGGATAGGCTCCAGCATGGCCCCATGACACGACTTCAGATAAGCACTTGATAATGGATGAATTGATGGATATTTAAAATCTGATCACAGAGATATGATGTGTTTCCGAATCCCTTAAACTCCTCAGTGTACACTCAAATCAGGATTTACAGCCTCCAATTCAAGGAAATATGCTAGTGTTACTTAATAACTACAATTCCCTTGAGAAAGACCATGCAGCTTAGTTGTATTTCTTCCAGCTCACAAAGTAGGGTTGTGTATTGGGTTGTCAAAAATTAATCTTCATGACATATCAAATATCAACTACAGTCAAAAGAAATTACAATGTATTTAGGTGGCTAATAGCACTTAAATGTTATTTACTTATGATATTTTAGCAAGTAGTGTTGTGTTCAAAATTGGCAGGAGTTAAGCAACACTTTGAAGTGTGTTTAAGGAACTTTCGGCCTATATGCATTTTTCTTAATTAAAGTTTCAAAATTTTTGTTCGGCCCCCTAATGGTTTTACTAAACTACCCCTGTGTGCTAAGAAATCCACAGAGGAAGATGAAGCGATATGCCATTGCCGGGAACACAAAAATCTGTTTTTAATGGAAAAAATATCATCGAACATTTACATAAGATAACACAACATAACATCAAGCGACATTATACAGAGGCCCAACTCAAGCTTTTGCTAATAAATATTAGGGTTAATACTCCTGTCTGTGTCTCTGACCAAGAGATTAGGAAAAAATAAAGAGTTGGTCCCCAGGTGCTTGCACCACAGCTAACCGCTGCTCCAATACCATAGGATGGGTAAAATGAATAAAATTAATTTCACTGTAATCTCTAATTTCATAGTATCCTACAGCGACAAATAAAGTAGCTTTTATTAGTCACTATAGTCTACGAGCCTCATTCAGGAGAGAGAAAAAATGTTTCTAAAGAGAGGCCTGGCCAAATCCATACAAAAAGGTCTATATTTTAGGCGTTCTTTCTACCCCAGTTGTGAAGGATGTTTCTTCTGGGGGGTAGGTCAAATTCATACAACCAGCCCGCCACATGCTGACACACAAACACAAAGACACACGCTGCCTGCTGGGTTGATGGTAGAAATTTGAGTTGTGGGGTGATGGACCATACACCGTTCAAATCACCACGCAGCCGTAAATCTATTCTTTCAAG
>OMLC01042567.1:0-14305 GCA_900302585.1 Regalecus glesne | reverse complement strand
ACTGTAGACACTGGAATATCCCTAAGAATGCGTTGGCCTATTTTATTTGTCTGTAGCCTTTAAACAAAAAACAGTGCAGATTTTTTTAATACACATAAAATGGACTTCTAATTTTCCTAATGCCTCTAACTCAAACAGACTCGAACCTTCTGTGGAGGCAAATATTTTAACATGGGCAGAAATTATTGCAGGCAGAAACTGAATTTCAGAAGGAAGAAGGATTCCCTTATCAGTCCCGCAAGGGGAAATTTGGATTTCTCTGCATTTTTGACCCAACCTATTGTATAGGAGCAGTGAGCTGCCAACATATGGCGCTCGGGGAGCAGTTAGGGGTTAAGTGTCTTGCTCAAGGACACCTCGACATGCTGTATGCAGGACTGGGGATCGAACCTGCAACCTTCCGATTGCCAGACAACCGCTCTACCCACTGAGCTATGCCGCCTATTTCAATTATTTAAACAGTGCTACAGCAAATTAATTGTAGTTGTAAGCACTGCTTATAAACTTGAAAAATGGCACCAAATGTGTTTGCTTGGATAAGCAATAACCACTTTGATACAAAAGGTTATGCAGAAGTTTTGATAACGCATCATGTTGGATGTGACAGAAATCATCATCGATCATCCACTCTGAAAGAATTACTCTGGTTACTCTTCTTGTAATAGATGCCAAGAGGATATTGGATGAAAAAGAAGTCAATTATTTTCTTGACTACTTTATATAGTACTCATGTGTCTCAAATATGTGAATCTATTATTGTGATAAATGTTTACAAAAGCATGCTGACTGTTGAATTTTGACCTCATATACCAAAATGAAGGACGCTGAATGCAACAAAGATAAAATTACATTTCAAACCCTTACATCGAGTTTCAAATTCAAAAACTGCATTTAGATTTAGATTAGACTAATCAAATTATAATTAATACAATTCAAATTTAATTTCTGCTGGCACCAACCTGTCTGGTTCTGTTAGTTATTGATGTATTGTACATTTATGTGGAAGCTAAAGAGGAACAAAGAGGGCCTCTTACCCAACTTATGAAACTGAAGAAAAATGTGTGTTCCATTGTAAATGGATGAAACCATCATGTCAAAGTCCAGAAACAGATAAATTACAGTGGAGCATAACAGATATGAAACTGATTACTACTTCTCGATCTTATGTACAAGAAAATTAGTCATAAAAACTCTTGCAGGATTTTTCACTAAAACACTTACTGTTTTACAGTATCACATAGTGAGACTGAGGTTGGCTCAAAAGTTAGTAACTGCCACCGAAGCACTGTTATGCACATTGACAACTACTTGCATTCTATTCATTCCTAAATATTCACTCTCCAGGCTTGAATCAGTCAGAAATGTGATATTTTCACTCACACTAACACTATGCAACTGATGAGAAGAGCATTCTGAGAATTCAATATCGTTTTCACATACTTTCATTCCATTTTAGCTTGAAAAGTGAAGAGCGTGAATTATCCAGCAATACCTTTTTGAATGAATGACTGATGAATAAACTTCAGGCTAGTATTTGTATAACTAAATGGGCTTAAGGTTTTAGAAGACAACAGGATATTGCTCACAGCATCTACAGTTTAATCATATGGTTGTCTTTTTACTCTTGTACTACAAATAGTGTATAACTGTAGTAACAAATTTATTGAAGTACTCTTTGGGAGTGTAAAACTCAAAAGATCTGCTCTGAGAATTATGGGACAATATTGTGTGTAGCTTTGAGGTAATTAAGAAGTGTGCTTTTGTTTTCATTGTCAGGAGATGCTGACACTGTGGATGAATATGTATTTCCTGTAAGTCGAGGTGGTTGCTCTTATTGCTAGTTCGCCTACCATCGGTTTTACTTTTTTACATTTTTTTACTGACCGAAGAAGGGATCAGTAAACATCAGTGGCTTGCATGTCATTTAGTACCAGCTTTGATTATGACCGCAGAAGGCTTTGATAAACAATGAACCTTAAGGTGGTTATACATTCAGTCATAAATCTGATCAACCTACTGTGGAGCAAAGAAATTCGGCTTCTCACCGAGGCAAAGAAAGCCACTTTATTTCCTCATTGTATTCTTACAACGAAATGTGTCCTCTGCATTTAAATCATACTATTGCATAGGAGCAGAAGGCAGCTAAAATACTTGGGGCGCAATCAGTCTTGCTCAAGGACACTTCAATATGCTTTTGGATGTAGCTGGGGATCGAACCACCAACCCTCCAATTATTAGATAGCCCATTCTATTTCCTGAGCCATGCCACTTTCTACTAGTTATGCCGACCCTACCACATACATTTTACTACACTATATACCCCACTATGTGACAAATTTGTGTAAACAGGATTCTAGGTATTAAGAATATCAGTAGCTCATTAGTAAACAAGTCCAGTCTGTTAGCTTATTATTCTCTCAAGTGCTGGCTTGGTTATCATCAAGTAAACAAAACATAGGGACCATATGCTTTTTGTATAGAAAAAAATGATCAGATGCATCTACGTGATGGGTATGATTAGGGGTTGGGATAGGGGGAATCAATTCAGTGCAAAATCTCAATACTAAGCCGTGACAGCATTAATATCACAGCATTTCCCCAAAATATTAATGTTGAAATGTAATTAAGAGACAGCATTAAAATGTTTGATGTAAAGATTTCAACATCTCTGAATGGTTGAATTTGAATTGTTTTGAGGTTTACTCAGGGAAACCTGCTCTTGTTTTAAGCTTCTGAAACACCTGGGGCGATTTTACTGTTTATAAGAGGGAATGGAGCCCTAAAAACGCTTGATATCATAAAATCACAATATTTTAACAGGGTATTTGAAAAATCACAACATATATTGAATATGCACTAAACATATTATTGAGTTATTGAACTGGGAAGTACCTGTTGATTCCCAGCCCAAGCTTGATGCCTTTTTAAGGCAGCTGATTTCATTATGAAGGGAACAAGATGGGTTAGAGAGGCATTTTAGAATTTTGAAACGTAGATTCTGCAAAAGGGGCTCAAACTGATTGTCAGGAACAAAGTGCTGTCACTTTGCACAATACCACCAGAAACACAGGA
Organism: Regalecus glesne; assembly: GCA_900302585.1. Lineage (NCBI taxonomy): Eukaryota > Metazoa > Chordata > Actinopteri > Lampriformes > Regalecidae > Regalecus > Regalecus glesne. The sequence goes on along the minus strand of OMLC01042567.1, from coordinate 11,233 downwards.
ACATATGTCATACCAGGTACATTTTTGTGTCACAACTAGTCCCCACATGGTGGTTGACATGAAAATAGATAAAGTGTAGGGGATTAAGGCCAGATGCCCTTCCTGATGCTTTGTGGTGAGATCGAGCTCGCAACATCTGAATTGGAGGTATGTGCTCTACTGCTGAGCTAAGGGGGCCCCATCTAGCATGTTTCATAAAATGGCAGCTAATACGTTCTTATCATCTCTGTAGTTAGAGATATAGTACTGCCACAACTTATACAAGTGTCTGACAGTGGTTTATAAGTTTTAGTTGTGCATCAGGGACCTACCTCTAGTACTGGGCCAGCTCCCAAAATGGTTCGTTCCACCCCACTGCAGTAGAGCTTTTGGCTTAGGGCAGTCAGGCAGTGGATGAGAAAGCTGGTGCTCTCAGTCTTTCCTGAACCACTCTCCCCCGATATCACAATGCATTGGTCCACCTGCCTGTTGAGCATGGCACGGTAGGCAACATCCGCCATGGCAAAAATATGGGGACTCAATTTCCCCAACGGTTGGTTCTCATACATCTTAACGTACTTGGGGTTATAGTACATGGGCAGGAACTTGTAAGGGTTAACAGCAATGAGGACATCCCTGGCATAAGTATAGATTTTGTGTTTACCAAAGCGCTGTCGTAAGGCCAAAAGAATGCTCTCTTCTGTTAAGTTGGGCAGGTTGCAGAGGTCATCATAGTCCTGTCCACTGTTTGCAACTTGGCTGCTTCCACCTTGGAGGATGAAGTAGTACCCCTCACTCTGAGGGTGAATATTTTGGGCCACTGAGGGCCACAGCAGAAATCTCTCCATAGGGTTATCCCCAGCCTCCACCGCACTCTCCTCCCCTGCGCTCTCCTTGACTTCCAGCAAGCTATATGCCTGGTCTGCATCCAGGCCCAGAGTGGCCACCAGGTTCTGGATGACCTTGTTGGTGGTGTCTTGTTGGTGGACCTGCATGGTACAGCAGGGAGCTGTGTATTGGGATATCCTGGGGTAGATCTGTAAAACACAGACCTGTCCATCTTCACCAGCAGCCCCTTTTCCATCCATAGTACTCATCCTGATGCACAGAAGCCAGCTTCACCATACCCCACTACTGCCCCTTCCCTCAATGTCCACCCACTGGGAGGGAGAGAGAAGAAAGACAGAAGGAGGAATAAACATAGTTTCCATAAACCATCATTTTCTGTTATTAGCAATGGGCGTGCTGTTCACCGTTCACAATGAACTAAGCCACCTTTGTTTCTTTATAGCAATAGTAGAGTTTGAACTTAAGAAAAAACAACAACAACAATATCACTCCATCCATCCACCAATCCATATTCATCTCGATTTTTAAATTAACAACATTTATCAATCACATATTTTCATTAAAACAAATCTTCATTATGAGCACAAAGGGTCAAAGGGTACAACAGGAGAAATGTAGTAATTTCTAAACTATATGATACATTTCCTTTCTTTCCAACACTTACACAATTTATAAGCCATAAGGTCTCCGTGTAAATATGTATATGCAATGAAACCACTGCAGACATAAAAGTACAGAATTGACGTATTTATTTAGGAGGCTTTCTCTTGGCTTCATTACCCTGTGATGAGACGCAGATTGACAAGCCGACAAACATCACAACACACGCCATTCATAAATCAAACGATCACATTCAGTTTTTCTCACAAGTATGACTAAGCGGAATTAGTTAGAAGTCAAACAAACTAAATAAATAAATCAACATCAGACAGTCAAACAAAACATGATCCTCACCTTCCAAGGCAGGAGCAATCATTTTGCTTTCAGGATCACGAACATTACTGAGAGCAACAGAGGGGGGTGTACAACGGCAGCTCAAATAAACATTTAAAAAAGTTGTTAATTTGCCCTTGCAAAAAGGTAAGTAAGGGGAAGTATTTAATCTTACGTCAAATTACCCAAGGGAGAGGGTAATTCTTCCAGAGTGGTCCCGCTTTGTGTGTTATAAATCACAGCCTTAAAACAATCCTGGAAACGTCTTCCTCGTCTTGGGTGGATGAAGGCACTTCCTATAATGTCAAACTCCCGTCGACGAGGTGGAAATAAACTGAGGGCTCCCTTCACTTAGGTGAGGCTGGAGCGATAGTAGGGCACCTGACGATGATTGAAGTCCCAACAAGCTCAAATAATTGGGAAAACTGAAAATAAATATTTTCACGTAAACGGTTGTCGCTCAAATGCTCATTTTTCCGCGTACTGTCATTTATTTTTTCCCAATGTGACTGAACAATTTTGTTGACTTTCTTTTTTGATCAAGGCTTGTGAGTTTACACTGTCATCTAGTGGATGAATGCGGTATAAATGCACACACTCGAGGTTTTTTTTTAGGTTTTATTTCTACTGCGCCGATGAGGATAAGTAACACAAGCAGTTAACAGGAATGAAAAGAAATCAACAACAACATTGAGTTAGCCCATTAACATCATATATTTAACTTATACCCAGGCATGAAAATTACATCACTATTGGTGAAGCTAAACATGTAATTGTACTATTATGATGCTCGTTGGGACTAAGTTGATCCACTTTTTAGTTTATGGAAGTATACTTGAAATTGTACAGTAAGCTAACTAGAAGTACGCATATAGGACAGGAATTTACATGTTTTATTGACATCTATAAATACTATGAGTACTCTAAAAAATATCCAAGATAAGATAATATATTCCTTTATTAGTCCCACGAGGGAACATTTACAAGCCTAAAATAATAATAAAATAAGTAACTGCTGTTTAAGCATTGTAGTGGCTAAAGTTCCCTTTTTGTGTTCGGTAAGTATTTCTTAAATAATCGAATTCATTTAATCACTCTATGACGGAGAGGAGTCTACACGTGTTTAGTGTGTTAAACAACGGCAGAAAACAGTGGGTTAGCCCCCTCTATACTGAACACTCCTGACATAATACAAATTAACCGTTTTTCCACTTCCTGGATGCGTGAGGTCCTACGTCATCGCTGCGCGCGCTCTTTTCTGACCAATGCACCGTAAATACATTCTAAACTAAAATGCAAAACCATAGAATACAATTGGACAGTCAGTATAGTAAACATTCACTAACTGTGAATTTAAATTATAATAAAAAACTTAAATATGAGACCAAATTACAAAAAAAATTGAAACTGGCACCAACATTTTCGTTTTCTGTTCCTGAAAATCAAGGATCTTTGGCCAGGACAGTCGGATGCCCGCGTGTTCTGGCAAGGTTGCCCGGTAGTCTTCCACCAACCCGAAGAAACTCATCGTGGAGGAAGGGATCTATCTTCCCAATAGAACTGATTATCTTGGTGTTTTCACCTTACTGCAGTGCACAACGCTCCTCATAAAAGGTTTGACTTTGGAACTGAATGATCACAGTGTCGGCTCTTCTGACGTCCTTGAGGGTAGATCTCAGTTTCTACATATGGTTCTCAATTGTCTTGATTTTCACTTCTTAACTTTCTTTTTTTATTTCTTAAAGAACGTTGTTTATTGGATTTTCAACGTAGTCGCTGTTTACAAAAAAATGCACTTGATATTTATTAAGTGATTATATACAACATCCACATCAAACATAACAATACAACATAAGGGTACAAGACAAAGACGTAAAAATTCTATAGTATTAATAATAAAGCAAATTGAATTAAAGAAAAGAAAAGAATATACACTAAATACACATTTGTTTACAGGTCAACCAGCTCAGATAAACAGTATAGTCCCCTTTCACATCTTGTATAGACAAGTATAGATGTATATAAATCTGAAACCTCAGGGGAGTTATGTTGTTTAACATAAGAAAAGAAGGGGGCCCACATTGCATAGGATTTGTTACGCTACCCTTTGAGTGTATGTCAATATTGTTCCATCTTTATGCAATTCAAAACAGATTTAATCCAAAGAGCATAAGAAGGATAGGATAGGATTTCCATCTAAGAAAAATCAGCCGTCTCACCAACAAAGTAACAAAGCCATAACATCCTTATTTATATTGATCAGTTGTAATGTGGGTGAAGAGACTCCAAATAAGGCAATACGAGGGTCTGCTTTGATTTGTGTGCCAATTATTTCTGAGAGTGTGTCAAAGATGTCCTCCCAGAAGCCAATGAGATGGACAACACCAAAACATATGCACATGATTAGCAGGAAACCAGTAAAATCTTTCACAGTTGGCGTTCACATCCTTATAATTTTTGTATAATCTTTCTATGGTCCAATGTGCCCTATGAATGAGTTTACATTGAATGAGACCATGTCAAGCACAGATAGAAGAAGTTTGAACTCTTTTGAGTGCCTCTTCCCACATTTTATCATAGATTTCCTCACAATACAATACAATACAATACAGTCATTTAGCAGACGGTTTTATCCAAAGCGACGTACAAAAATTTGCTGCTGGAAGGAAAGAAGAAAGTAACCTCACCTAGTTCCTCCTCCCATGATGATTTAATATCGCTTAATGAGCCACTTTGCAAAGAGCAAATTTGTCTATAGATTACCGACAAGCTCCCCCTCAGAGTGGGAAGTGGAGTAAGAAAAGTGTCAAACTGTTTCACTGGGAAGGGTGGGGAATCAGGACGTAACAGTGGATCTGCAAGAACCTAAAAAAACAATCTCTGGGAAGACTGAATTTCACTGATTGTTGCTCAAATGTAGCAAGGGTATTGTTAATATAGAGATCTCTAAATCTTTTTAGCACCAAGACTAGACCATATTGAGAAAGCGCTATCAATCATAGATGGGGGAAAGCCGGGTTTGAGACCACCGGAGTAGAAAAAGGGGTTGTCTGAAATCCAAAGTGGAGTCTAAATTGATTCCAAATCTTCAATGTTGATTTAACACATATATTTTTGCTGAGAGAAGGAAAACGGACTGTAATGGAGGAGTGAATGAGGGAAGGCAATGATGCCAGTATAGATTATGTGGCCTCCATCTCCAGCCAAATTGGGAGTGGGGACATCTCATTGCTCTGCAACCAGTACTGAATGGTCCTAAGATTGGCAGCCCAATAATAGAACCTGAAATCTGGTAGCACTAGACCGCTATCTCGTTTGAGCCTCTGCAAAAGCTGTTGTCGTATTCTAGGAGCCTTCTTACCCCATATAAAAGGTAGAATTAAGCTGTTGATTTTTAAAAAATGTAGTGGGAAGAAAAATGGGTAGGCACTGAAAGAGAAATGAGAATTAAGGGAGAGTGTTCCTTTTAACAGAATTGATTCTAGCAGCTAAAGAGAGGTGTAGCAAAGACCAGCGTTCAAAATCACCCTTAGTATGGGTTAAAAGAGATACAAAGTTAGCCTGAAAAAGGGTTTCAAATCAATTCGTGATGTGCACCCCAAGGTAAATAAGAGAGCTATGATCAATCTTGAATGGCAAGTCATGTAAAGGGGCATTTTTGTGGCCACATTGAGCGCCATCAACTCACTTTAATTGAGAATGAGTTTATATCCTGATAAGTAGCCAAACGATGTGATAATGATGAGGGCAGTAGGTATAGAAACATAAAGGTTGGATGTATATTACAATAGATCATCTACATATAGACACTTTATGTTCATGTCCATATCTGACTATCCTTTAATAAGGGGGTTGGAATGAAGTGCTATTGCCAGGAGCTCTATGACAAGGGCAAACAGTGAGAGAATTAAAGGGCACCCCTGACGTGTTGACCGTTGCAGAGGAAAACTAATGGAGTGAGTGTTATTAGTCCTGACAGAGGCTTGAGGAGATGAATACATAAGTCTTACCTAAGTAATTAATTTTGAGCCAAAGCCAAATGTATTTAAATTTTAAAAAAGGTACTTCCACTCCACTCTATCAAACCTTTTTTTCCGCATCCAGGGATATAATGGCTTCAGAAGTTTTAGTGACAGAGGGATCATATATAATATTGAATAAATATCAGATTGAAGAATGAGTGTCTAAACGTGTGACCAGAAGTCTTGCTAGAATCTTATAATAAACATTTAACAGGCTAATTGGACGGTATGATACACTGTCAAGTGGATCTTTGTTCTTTTTAAGAATTAGACAAATAGTTCCTTGAGTAATAGTCTGTAGAAGAGTACCATTCATAAATGCTTCATTATCTATACCAACTAGAAAAGGGAGGAGTTTGGGTAAAAGTTTTCATAAAACTACATACAGTAGCCATCAGGTCCTAGGCTTCTCCCAGATTGAAGGGACAGCATTAAACAATTCATCAACAGGGATCGGTTAATCTAATTCTTCAACCAAGTCATGGCTAACTAATGGCACAGCAAGAGAGTGGAAGAAATCCTCCAATTCTGAAATATCAGTTTCATTTTCGGATGTGTATAAAGACTCGTAAAAGTGCTTGAACTCATCGTTGATCCCACTGTGATCTTACAAATTCCCAGACAATATATGCATTTTAGAAATCGGCTGTGAGGATGAAACTTGATGTACCTTGTGAGCCAATAATTTACTGGCTTGTTCATAGTAGGTGCTCCTAGACTTGACAAGCAGTTCATTAACCTGGTCCGTTAATAGCGTGTCAAATTCTGCTTGCAGAGTTAACCGCTGCTTATAGGTATCTGGAAGGTGGCGAGATGGCATATATATCATCCAATTGGGTTATGCAGTGTGTTAACACTGATAGTCGATCTGTTTTCAGTTTGCTCTATTAGGCGGTGTAGGAGATGATTTCACCTCTGAAATAAGCTTCAAGGTTTCCCAGAGAGTTGATGCAGAAAGGTCTTGGGTATGTTTTATATTCATAAATGAGTCAATTTGTTTTGAAACAAAATTTACAGAGTTTTCATCACTTAGCAATCGAGCATATAACCGCCAAGGTGACTGCATGCTATTAACAGTTTGAAAGACCACTTCCATGGAAACAGCGACATGGTCAGAGACAACAATAGGATTATATGAGCATAAGGATAAGGAGTGGAGAAGTCTGTCATCTACAAGGAAGTAGTCTATTCACATAAAAGTGTGGTGGACCGATGAAAAGAAAGAGTATGCTTTTCTAGATGGATGAAATAATCTCAGAGTCTGAGACTGCAAATTCAGACATAAAAGTTCAGACAACCCCAGCTGAGGTTGAAAAATTGGTATATTTAGTGGAGGATTGATCCAAATGTGGATCTAACCATCAGTTAAAGTCACCACCCAAGATGAACATATGGGAGGACATGTCAAGAAGTGTGGACAGAACATACTTGAAAAAAATCCCCATTGTCCCAATTAGGAGCATAAATATTAACAAGAAACACACTCATATTGAACAGCCTACCACTGAAAATTATGTATCTACCATTAGGGTCGGTAATCACATTAGAACATATAAGAGGTGGCGATTTGTGAAGTACAATAGTCACCCCTCTTGCCCTACTCTGAAATGAGATATGGAACACCTGACCCACCCATCTGCACCTAAGAATTGAGTATTGTGATTCCTTGAGATTGGTTTCTAGGAGAAAAATGATTTGAGCTTCCAACTGATGAAGTTGAGGAGCACCTTGCTATGTTTAACTGGGTTATTAATGACCCGGAAATTCCAAGTAATAAAATTAATACTGTTCTGGATGGACTAGACCAGGCTGAGTCATGTCTTAAAAGAAGAAGGAAGTGTAAAGGACAAGGAACCATGCAAACTAAAGATTTTGGTTGGCCATAATAGTGTAGATTCACAAAATAAAAACAAATGACAAGGTAGAGTAAACACATTAAAACAGTGCAAAAAGAAAGAGGGAGAAACCTTTTCCCCCAGATCCCCCCTTGCCGAAGCATCTCCAGAACTGGATTGCAAACACACCCTAAATTAAAAAAACTTAAAGAAAAGCAGGATAACTCTTATTCTATGCTACCTGAGACTCGTGACCATTATTGTAGAGTAACCAAATATGCGTTAGTTGGTCCCTAATCAACTAAGAGGGTTACTGACATCAGTTAAAAGAAGTTTTTAGATCAATAAAATGGCTTATGTGGCAGGACTGTGCCTGACACACATCCCGATACTGGCGTTAGAGGCAACTCAGATCAGAATGAAATAACAAAGATATAGACGAGGACACTAATAAGCCTACTACGTTAGCTCCACAGGCTTACCAGTCTGCTAACCAACTCGCCCAACTGCACTGCTCCTCACGCTCCTCCTGCAGGCGCTGCTCCTCCAGCATGACTGGAGGAACAGGAATCATAAGGACGGAAAATTTATATGAGGTGAAACATTAATTCTAGTATTGGAGATTCTGCCTTGCATAGAAACATGAAGAGCACCCCATCTCTTTGGATCATGTTTTAATTTCTTTTTTACTCCATAAAAGTTTTCTTTAACAACTTGATGAAGGTTTAAGTAGATCTTTATTCCAGGGTAGGTGAAAGATGTACAGACAGGTATACCCGCTAGTAGATGGACATCGTTAGCTATTGAATTTAGAGGGAGGGGGGCATATTTGGACCAGTTTGTGATGTATCCTGATGCTGTGGAAATCACTGAAAAGAGTCGGGGCGTGTGGTAAAGACTCCTCGATGTTGGAGAAGAAAATAAGGCATTAATCAACATACAATGAGAGGTAGTGTGTAGAGAGGTTATTCGAGATATTACATGGCTTTCTCTGATGGCCTGTGTCATGAGTTCCAGTGATTGGACCAACAAGAGGGGTGAGCATGGGCAGGCTTTCCTTGTTCCTCTATGCAGGGAAAAGTCTGGTGACTGAAAGGTGCTAGTGAGAACAGAGGCTGTGCCCCCCCATATAATGTTTTTATCATAGATATATACTTTTGACCAAAGCCAAACCTTTCTAGGACCAACCACAGATAATTCCATTCAAGGCGGTCAAAAGCTTTTTCTGCGTTGAGCAAAAGAACAGCGCAGTCATCTTTTAGGGTATCAGCAATGTCCATAATATGTAAGAGTCTTCTTAGATTATCAGAGGCAAGTCTCTCTTTGAGGAAGCCTATCTAATTAAAATGAATTAGTTTGCCCACGACAGTTTCCAAATGAGTGACCAGGACTTTGTAATAATTTTTCATATCCCCACATATAAGGGAAATAGGCCGTTAACTGCCACATTCGAGTAGGTCTTTGTCTTCTCTGAGGAGGATGGTAATTAATATATTTATCTAGTCTCTATGGAAGGATCCATGTCTGATTGCAAAGTTTATAGAATTTAACATTAATGGTCCAAACTGGTCCTAGAATGTTACATAAAACTCAGGTGGTAGGCCGTCCATACCTGGTGACTTGCCTATATTCAAGGATTTCACTGCTGATTCCTGTTCTTTCACTGGAATAGGGGTTTCAAGGTCTGCCAAGTCATCACCATCCAATTTAGAAAAAGCTAACCTATGGAGAAATGTACTACAAGCATCAACATTCAATTGTCCTTCTGGATTATAGAGAGTACTATAAAACTTTTTTAAAACATCATTAATGGCATCATGTTGTATTACTACTTGACCCTCAGTCGTTTGGATTGCATTGATTAGATTTTTGGACTCACGCTTTTTAAGTCCAAGAGCTAGCAGTCCGCTTGGGCGGTCACCATCATAGTAATATCTTTGCTTTGTTCTATGCATTATAGACTCTGCCTTTTCTAAGGATAGACTGTGGTATTCACCTCAGAGTGCAGTGAGTAAGTTAGTGTTGGTCACTGAAGGTGTTGCTAGTTGCTCCTGTTCTATTCACTCAATTTCTTTATCAGTGTCATCAAGCCATTTATTCTGCTCTGAGTCCAATTTGGAGGAGAAACCAATACATATAATTCGTATGAAACATTTAGCCGATTCCCACATTGTCTGTACATTAGTGCAGCTTTCTTTAATAATAAGAATAATAATGATTCCCTTATCAGTCCCGCAAGGGAAAATTTGGATTTCTCTGCATTTTTGACCCAACCTATTGTATAGGAGCAGTGAGTTGCCAACATATGGCGCTCGGGGAGCAGGTAGGGGTTAAGTGTGTGGCTCAAGGACACCTTGACATGTTATATGCAGGACCGGGGATCGAAGCTGCAACCTTACGATTGCCAGATGACTGCTCTACCCACTGAGATATGCCGCCCTTTATCGTTGTTAATACATTTTTGGTAAGTATTTCTTAGATATTTGTTTTAATTTAACCACTCAATGATGGAAAGAACAGGTCTACACACGTTAAGTGTGTTGAGCAATGGTAGAAAACAGTCTTAGCCCCATCTTAACTGAATACTCCCAAAATGATACAAATCACACAATTTTTCCTCTTTGTCTTGAATGTGCGAGCTCCTATGTCATTCTAACCAATGCAATGCATATACATTAATCATATCCTAAGCTAAAATGCAAAACTATAGAATAAAATAAGACGATCAATATAGTAAACAATCAATAAGTAAGAATCTAAATGATATAAAACTTTAATCCGAGACCAAATTACAAAAATTGGAAAATGGCACTAACAAGCAAATTCTTTACTCAACTTTACAACAAAGGCAAAATAGAAGTAGAATACACTTGATTATTATTAGTTTAACTAGGATATCCTTAAAGCGCACTGAGGTAATTTTTTCCCATTGGGTAGGTTAGATGTATGAAACTTAAAGAGGTCACAACTTGTAGATAATGCAGGACTGTACATCCATTGGTGAAATATTTTTGTTACAGAGCTATACACAAGTTAACTTCGAAATAAAAAATCAGTTGCTGCTGTAACTGATTTGTGTTGTTTTGTCTTTAAATAGAAAAAAAAGAATAAGAAGCCTTATTTGTCATTGTACATGCATACAACAACAAAAATTCTCTGCATTTAACCCTTCTTCTTGCAAAGGAGCAATGAGCAGTTGCAGCACAGTTCTTTTGCTTGTCTTGATGCATGCTCAATAACCCAGGTAGGGAAATCACAAAAGAGTTGAATCTGTTCAGCTGGATCAGAAGTTCATTTCAGAAACGTTTCGTCACTCACCAGGTGACTTCTTCAGTCTGAGCTGAAGGCAAACATCCCCCTTCACATGCAAGTTGGGTGATCAACTGCACATTCAGTGACAATGGGCACCATTCACAGAGGATTGGGGAATGTTTGCAATCACGGCATTGTAAGACGCCGATAAGTGTACTCTCAGGCCACCGACTCTATTCAAAGACGGTCGTTCCCTCTTCACGTAAATGGCCTCCTTCACCCCCCTCTCAAACCAGCGCTCCTCCCTATCAAGGATGTGAACATCATCATCCTTGAAAGGGAGGAACGCTGGTTTGAGAGGGG
>OMLC01042566.1:0-22198 GCA_900302585.1 Regalecus glesne | reverse complement strand
CTTCAACTGCTACGACAGGTACACACACACACACACACACACACACACACACACACACACACACACACACACACACACACACACACACAGAGAGAGAGGGAGAGAGACCCTGCAGTGCTCTCTACTGGCAGTCATGATATACGTTTTTTGTATGTGACAGTATCAAATAGCTAAATCTGATTATTAGCTATTATTCTATGCATCTGCATTGCCACAAAGATGCTCTACAGATAGATTATTTGTTGGAGTAAAGTTAAGTTTAGGCAGTTGGAATTTGATTGTTATCTTTGTGTTTTCCATTGATTTCTACTTTGCCTGTTGTTTATTGAGGAGGCTTTGGTATAGGAAGTCGGTCAGCCACCACCAGTCCGACTGGCTCTGTCCACAGTACCCCTACCCACCAGACCAAGCCCAACACCTTGGACCCGTTTGCTGACATAGGCAACCTAGGGGCCAGCCTTGGAGGTCAGCTGACAGCAATCAAGGCACTATAGTCAAAATATTCATGGATAACACTGGTGTAAATTTTATGGGTTTCTCATAGTTGAAAAGTTCTATAAAAACATTTAATTCTCCCATGGATTACTTTCACCTATCATCCCCTCCAGGGAGCCATAGGATCCCGTTGAATCCAAAAAGGCATTATAAACAGGTCAGATTTATATTGCAAACTTGGGTCATCATAATAAAATATTGTGAACAATATGTTCTGTCTGCTTGCCATATCAAAGCAGGCACCTTTGGAGAAAGTAAAATACAACAATGCATTATGCTGTTCAAAGTTGAAGCTGTGTCTGCAAATGACACTTGAAAATGATGGGATCCTTGGGCTTCCCGGATGCCAGTCAAGTCTGTTATCAGATATATGAAAAAGATTTGTGAGGATGGTGAAGGCATGGGTGAGTTAACTGTTTGTCAACCATGATGATAGCATAAGATTACTCAAGTCATCCTTAAAGGACAGCCCATACCTAACAAAGACAATAACTTGGCAACTTCAAGTAAAAGGACACCGACTTCACCTCTCTCCAACCACTCTCTGTCCTCCCCTCTTTCATTTGCTCCTTGCTCCAGGAGGCTCGGGCTTCTCCAGTAAGCCTACAACCCCTACAGGCACTACAACCCCTGCCTTTCCTCCCATGGGTTCTCCATCACGCCCCCCTCCGTCTCCTCAGCACACTGCTGGGTGGCAGCCCCACGCAGGAGCCAGCTTCCCCTCTTGGCAGCCCGGTGGTGGTGGTGGTGGTGGTGGAGGTGGCTGGCAGTCCCAGGGACAGAGCCCGAGCCCCCAGCCCAAGCCCAGCCCAAGCCACTCTCCCATGCCTCACACATCCCCCCAAAACAGACCCAACTACAACATCAGCTTCTCTGTGATGGGAGGAGGCTCCCCAAGCACAGGCGGCAAAACGCAAGCTAGTATGGGTGAGTAGAGGATAAGGATTGAATTTCTGACACGATCCATCATACTGAGGAGGACCCTGGATATCAAACAGGATTAATGTTGCTGTAGGCTTGATCAGTTTAAGGGGGTGTTTCAAAGTCAAAGATGTCTAGTAAACTCACCTATTTAAAATGTAGTCTACTGTTGCAACTTGCCTCTTTTTACCCAAAGCATTTTCCAGCTGTAAATCTATACATTTTTTACTGCTGATAAGTCAGACAGTCAATTAAGACTTTGATTTCTGAGGCCAAGGTCAAAATGACAAAACTAAACTAAAATGGCTGTAGCTCTTGAGCAGCTTTGAATAGATACTTAATTGTGGTCTATCTAGAAGGGTAACCCTTTGTCGGTGAAGAGAACAGAGTTGCAGAGCCCCAAAACACCACCGCAGGACCCCAGGAAGAGGGCATCAAGCCTTATTCTCGCATGCTCTGTAAATGTGAGACATACAACGTCAAGTGCTTTGAGTGGTCACTAGTCTATAAAAGATCTGTACAAAAATAAGTCAACTTATTATTTAAGGATATTTGAAGTGTACAAGAAACATAATTTGGTCTCTCGCTTACCAAGGTGTATGTAAATAGACCTATTTTTATAGTGTACTTTTCTAGTCTAGGCACCATTCAAAGCACTTTACATCATGAGAAGTTTAAAGTATGTTGTGTCCCCTGAGATACATCATAGGAATGTTGGTTGAGAAGTGACAGAAAATAAATGGCCAGCATGGTGGTCCAATGGTTAGCACTGTTGCTTCACAGCAATAAAGTCCTGGGTTCAAATCCCAGGCTGACCCAGATCCTTTCTGTGTGGAGTTTGCATGTTCTCCCTATGTCTACCTGGGTTGCCCCCAGGTGCTTTGGTTTCCTCCTACCCCCAAAAAGACATGAGGATTAATATTACTGCCTGTACCGCTGAGCAAGGCAATAGAAAAAAGAACTAGAGTTGGTCCCCGGGTGCTGCAGTTGCTCACTGCTCCTATGCAGTAGGATGGATTATATCCAAAGTTTGAATTTCCCCACCGGGATTAATAAAGTACATTTTATCATCCTAACTTGCTGTTTCCATGTCTTTCTTTCTCTAATTTTGTTTTACCAGGTTCCAAACCTAGGGTATCAGACGCTAACTTTGATGACTTGCTGTCAGGTCAGGGCTTTGCTGGGGCCAAGGAAAAGAAAGGTCCCCGCACTATAGCAGAGATGAGGAAAGAAGAGATGGCCAAAGAGATGGACCCAGAGAAACTCAAGGTAGGGGGTTGCTTTTAGCTGTGCTGTTTATTCACATCTAATTACAACCTAAATGTGAATGTGTGAACAGGGAGTGAGAGTTTTTAATTCAATTCAGTCCCTTTTGGATTCAGTTTGAGAAACCCTGAAATGAGAGGGTTTTGAACAGAGCCAGCAATGGTCAGCCCCAAAATGTTAAGCTAGCTTTATTGATATTAGATTTTAAATCATTCAAACTTAGTTTCATATTCTTACATTAATGTCATGAACTTTGATTCGCTAGACTCAGACCTCCTTTTCTATGTTTGAATGCGTCTTGTTATACTTTATGCTTTTTTTCTTGCAGAAATGTATTCAAAGCATTTTGTAAGTGGATTTGGAAGGACCCCTTTAAAAATAAAGATTAACATGAAGAATGCTATGACGGTGTTGGAAACACTGACTATATGACTTTACGGCAGAATTTCAACTGAAAAACAGAAAAATGAACTAACTGACTATTAGATGTTGCCTCAGGAAGATGAGGATGTGGTTTTAAAAAAAAAGCTATGAGAGAACAATAAAAAAATGTAAAAAACAGCGGAAATTGAGTTAAAGATTTCTAAATTCAGCATACTTTTTAACAATGCATTCTCCGGGGTAGCATTTAAAGAGAACCGAGAACCATTTTCTCAACACTTAATTTTAATCATATTTGCCAAAATTATGTGAATAAAGCTCCAGCTAATCATGGACTGACTGACCTCCCCGGTTAATGTGTTCTAGATTCTGGACTGGATCGAGGGGAAGGAGCGCAACATCCGTGCCCTGTTGTCCACCATGCATACGGTGCTGTGGGAGGGGGAGAACCGCTGGAAACCAGTGGGTATGGCTGACCTGGTCACTCCAGAGCAAGTCAAAAAGGTCTACCGCAAAGCAGTCCTTGTGGTCCACCCAGACAAGGTGAGACAAACACAGAGACATGTAGCATATGCATGGGTACAAACAAGGATGGAGGTACACACTGTTGCCCCATGAGCATACACGCTAGTAGAAACACACGCTGTGATAAGACTGTAAACAACAACAATATAAAGCCTTCTTCCAGCATACTCTGCAAGACATATCACTTCTCATGATTATCTGGGCTCAGTAAATGCCTAAGGTGTATATTGCAGGCACTTCGGTAATTCCCCTTATATATTAAGTGGGAAACGATCTTGGAGCAGTGCTGCCTCATCTTGTTAAATGCTGGCAGTCAAAACACTATGTAGATATATGCTATATAGATATGTGACTTTTTAAGGCTGCTAGTCATACATCTTGTCTTGTGTCTGGTATCCCCATCCATTGCATTAACATTCGGAGAAAAACCATCTCGGTATGCAACAAGGCCATGGCGGACTTTCAATTTCTGTGAAATATATCCTCTAAATAAATAAGTCATCATGTAAAGCATACATACAACCAAAAGGGAAACTTGCATATTAAGTATTTTTCTTGAGTATGTTATATTCTTCGGTTGCAATTCCTCTAACTTTGGTCACAGGTAAAACTATTAAGATATCTTTAATCTCACACAATTTTCCGATTCATATAGAATTGTCCTTTATTATTGTAATATCTGATGCGATTAGTACAAATGTGATACAGCTAATTTTACATCAAGATCACTATGCTTCCTGATTCATGTTTGATTTTTGGAATTTGAATGTTTACTTATTTGTACTGTACCTTTAATTGTCATTCACAGTAATGATCTGTTAATTGTGATGATCTGTGAATAAGCAAGGCTGCCCATGCTTGAAATGTCTCTAACATCAAGAGCAAGACCGTATTTGTGATGAGCAATGGCAGCCTTTCTCATAGTTATTGTGATTTTTCCAGAGATTAATATCAAAGATCACTAAAAAACAGTACCAATGCTTCCCTCTTCCTTCCCAGGCAACGGGACAGCCCTACGAACAATATGCCAAGATGATTTTCATGGAACTGAATGACGCCTGGTCAGAATTTGATAGCCAAGGACAAAAAGCACTCTACTAAGCAAAGAACAAGGGAAAGTGAGCAAGGAGAGGACGTTCCTGCTAAACCCCACCCTGCCCCATCATGCCACGTCACCCCACCAACCACACACCTAAAACACCCCATTAACTCAGATCAACAAACTGCACCCCCACCTCCAATCATCCGCCTTTTATAAGTGTGACAAGGCCTACGCTTCTCGACGAACCGTCCGTGGATATGAAAAGACTACAAAAAGCAAATCACAGTAAACAGACTAACACTGTAACCGTGTCAACAAAGGACTTCTTTTAGCTGTACTGTACTTTCTTCTCTATGTATCCGGTGCAACAATGTCCTGCCCTGTTGTGTGTCCTGAGCCTGGATCCAACCAAAGACCAAAGTAAAAGTGAAATCATCAGGGATAGCTACAGCAAACACAGGGGCATAAGGTTCTCTTAAAAGGACAACAGGTCACAAGAAAAGCTATCGCCAGGAGGAGGTTCAAGGAAGAAAATGCGTCATGCAAGCTGCCTCAAAAAGGCATTCAGAAGGAGCTCTAATTGCGTCTGTGGTCTTTGGGAGGGTCACTTCCAACATTCAGCCCCAGCCACCTGTTTATGAGAAATGAGTGCTCCTGAGCCCTGCAGCGGTAATGTGGCTTCGGCCTCTGCCCTTTAAAACAACACAATATCAAGGCATGGCTCTGTGTAAAGGAAGCTGTACAGGAAGCTCACTGCGCCAGGTTTCACAAGGTGATATGAAGTGCTCTGTGGTGAATGGGAGACTTTCAGGAAAGTCAAATCAGGACTTGGATTCCAGCTAAATTTCACTCGAAACTTCTTAGTCATGAAATAGAGATCATATATAACATGCAAGTCATTATGCACATGTATGACTGAAATGCTACTGTGGCTGGAAAAAAATTGCATCAGCACCAATTTGTATTCAGCATTGAGCGAAGTGTAATGGAGTCGTTTTCTATACCAATTCAGCCTTTTGGAATGATTAACTTAATAATGACCTGTAGTTCCAACGCAATCACATAGACCGTTGTTTCACAACGTCATGAAAAATACAGAAATGTTTACAGAGCATCTATTCTACATGTGACGCAAAGAAATTTGGGGCCAGATTACAAGTTTACTTCCACCTCTACTCAACTCAAAGTGGATGCTAGTGGCCCCAACAACACACAATTGAAGCTAGCTGGCTTGTAAAAGTTTGATTTATTGAACCGGGTTTCTTTTAAAAGGCACACATTTCACAATAGGCTTTTGGGAAGATCTTCCACACAGGCTGAGGTGATTGAGGCCAACTGAGGTTGCGTGGTTGCTCCCCCATTCAGATTGGGCAGGAGCTTAGTTATTTTAGCAATAGCACATGTACAGTACAAGACTATAAATAAAGCTACATCAGGCTTCATAAACAGTCACCCATACAATAACATATCATGCATCACCCAGGACAGGGTTGTTCTATTGTTTTGTTTTTGTCCGACAGCAACTAAGAAGTACAGTGAAAGCACAACTTGACTACTTTGATAACTGCAGGCTTGAGGGAAAGCTATTATTTATCCATTCCAAGTTATTTTTACCATCTCCATTTGTTTTTCTGTTGTCTTAGAAGGGTTTGCAAAGCTTTTCTGAGGCAAAGATCTGGATTGTTTTTTATTTGCACATTGTATCATTAGCCAACAAAACAAAAAGACAATCTAATCAAATATGAGGGTTTTTTTGAAGACTTGTTTTGTTGCTTGTGTGTCTGTTTCTGATTGTCTATAGTTTATCTAGTGGGAACGAGGCTGACATCAGCAGCTGCCTGAGGGGCCTGTTGGTTAAAATGTTATATGGAAAAAAAAAGTCCTTTCTCATCTTATTCCTTAACAATACAACACCGCCTGGTCTGATATCCAGTCTACTGGCATGGATCATCCCCTACAATGTTTTTGAACAAAAGGGCCAATTATGCAGACACGTCCAAACATCAAGAGCAGAATTTCGTCTTGATATGATTTGCAAGCCCAGTCCAGAAGCAGTACCTCAAGTGGATGGATGTGCTTGACTGTATTGTTCTGCCTCATCATGAACATCCTGTTCGTGTTACTGCTATAGCACATCGCTTCTAATACAAAAGATATAACTTGTTTTTGCTGTTACTTGACGTCATTTTGTTGACCTTCAATGTGACCATGCATTCAACATGGAAATGCAACATGGAAATGTATTAAGTAATCATGTTGCATCCTGTTTTTTGATAAGTGATGGAAACATGATTATAAGTCATGAAACCTAAGCTATGAAAATGAGCTATTTTCTTCCTTTATCAGCTGATGGGGAAGTAGCTTGAGACCAAGGTGCAACCGCAAAATTTATCTTTTCCCATGTAATTTTATCCAACACACCAATGCATATGACACATGTATTGGGAATTTCTTTGCTTACATAGAAAATGTACCCCATTTTCTTGGTTGGGGCTTGTAAAAAAACGACAGCTCAAATGTAGAGAATATTTCATCTGCAGAGCACTTACCCAAAGCAGTAAAACTGAAATGGTTCAGTTTTAAATGTCATGAGCCATTGAAATAATGTTATAAATCCCTTCCGTCACTTCATCATCATCATTAGGAACATCATCATATTGTTATCTTCATCATAACCATCATCATCATCATCATCATCACTACTACTGTAGTTCAATTTCCCTATTTGACAGTACTTTAACCACTGGGAAGAGACTCGGGACTTTTGAGGGTGATTTCTAAAGTACTGCCTCCCACACAATGGGTTTGGACTCAGATCACGGGTTCATCATCTGGCGGAGTCATCATACAATGAAAATAAGATCATGACTTTAAAGGCCTTGTTCCCAAGGAAGGACACGGGGTCCGATTGTGAAAAATGTTAAAGAGCCCCTGATCCAGAGGCTACTGCTTTCCTTGGTGAATGGCTGGACACAGGAACTGTGTACTACTGTATGTGCTTCTTTACTGTATTCCATTTACATTGAGGACCTATGTGAAATACTTCTCGTTTGCTCCCTGAATGAACTCTCTGTCTTCAACCTGAAACCAATGCTAAAAAGCTAACCTCTATAATCTAGTTGATGGATGTGTGTTGCGTGAAACTGTGGTACATGAGGAAGTGATCACATTTGAACAGAGACTACTGTATGTCTTTTACTGGTCCGCTGTTAAAGTATTACTAAAATGTGTAAACTTTTGTTTTTGTGTTTCTTGTCAGTTTTGTTTACTCCTACCGGATGTACATAATCAAGTGCAACGCAAGCAGAATAAATAGTGATGAGAAAACTAAAAAGGCCTGAGCAACGACCACCAGGCTGTCTGATTCCATTCTTGTACTCAGGATCGGTGATTTATTTCTCAAGACACTTGTTTCTACGTTTTCTCAGTGTAGTTAAGACATGAAAAATATAATCATGGAGTGCAATACATTATATGAATTACTAATAGGGGCCGAGGTAGCTCAGGAGTAGACCACGTGCTTAGGGAACCACAGAGCCAGAGGCTGTGAGTTTGAACCCACCGCGGAGTGTAAGGAAGGGCATCAGGCCTTAAACCCAACTACGGCCCTGAGATGTTATGGCATCCTTTCCATGGTGTTTCCCCATCTTTTGCCGAATGAGCCCTGGGATAGACTCCAGTATGACCCTGCAACCTGACTTCGGTTAAGCAGTTGACAATGGATGGATGAATTGCTGCTGCCAATGACCTGATTGTTGACTACTATGACTAGTATAAATTGACGAATGGTGATGCTCATTTTAACCACTAGATGACAGCAGCATACAAAACATAGCTATAATCTGTCTAAAATAACAAACCAACAGAACACATGGAAGAGATGATAACATGTACCGATATGACCTTTAGATGCTCCGAATCTGAAACTTGACTCACATGATGGAAATCTATCAGTTAGAGGAACTGTCTTGTCTTGAAATGGGCTTTCTGCAGGACACAGATGGTACTGAATGATGGAACATTCTCAGCCAGTACCCAGATCCAGGAAACAAAGAAGATTGCAATGGTAGCACTTTACCATTTGAATGGAAGTTTGGGATAAGTGAAGATCAACCTGCCGGAAGCTGTGATTCATAAATAATTATTGTTAGTGCTGCACTAATCAGTTTCTCACATTTCCAAGCCCCAGTTTGCCAACACTGTCAACACTCTTCCTGGGGGAAATTTAAGGCTGATGAATGAGGGCAATCTTCATCTGCAGAAATTTTCTTTTTCATGATAATCTACATCATCAAGCTCAAATCTGATTTATATGTCAAATCCCAACATGTACTTTCAAGTAATCACCATGCTGTTTTGTATTCATAGCCAATGGGGACTGAGTGAGAGACGTAAGCAAGCTTAGCTGGAATGAAGACGACTTGTATCAAATATTTAACAACTGTGTGTGTGTGGGTGTGAGCAGGAGTTGTAGTGGCATGTCTAGACTATGGTGTGGGTGACAGAACAGAGAAAAAGTGGCATGCAGGAGAGGACCTGTCTGCCTCATTTTACTGGAATGTCAGTCTTGGCTTTAATGACACGGAGTTCAGAGGTAAGTCCTTTCAGTGTTTGACAAGTCAAGTCAAATTTATTTGTATGGCCCTAAGTCACAGTTTAGTCACACAGGGCTTTTACAATCACAATCAATTTTCTTAAACCACCAATTCGGATGAGGAAAAAGTCCACAGAACAAAACCTTGTTAACAAAAGGTTAAACTGCAGGATGCACATCAATGAAGACATCCTTTTTCTATGACAGGTAGACATGTAATAGATACCACGTGGACAGAGTAGACCAACTATAGGATTTACCACCACACAATGAGGCACTAAATGATTACATAAGCTATAATGAAATGTTACAGAATACCTATAACTATCATGTATCATATGCTTCAGAGAAATAACAGAAATGTAATTGTGTGAGTTATCATGAAAAATTATGGACACATAGCGTCAAACATCCTCCCTTGTATCATGTCAGGCATCCACCACAGGGTAGGTATGACCCACCCCCATGCCATAGAAATCTTTATGATCTGAGACCTCAGAAAAAAGGACACAGCCATCTTGCAAACATCAGGTAAACCAGATACAGCCCTCACAACACACACAATGTGCAGTGCAAGTGAGTCATGTGCAGCCAGAGCCAACAAGGTGCGGAATCATGAATAGGTCATTCAATAATAGAAAGGATCTGATGTTAAACCACTTGAGCTGATAACCAGAGGGTTATGCACAGCGTCCCAGTTCAACCAAACAACGTGGCACACTTGTCCCAACATATAAGGTGCGGTTGTTGAGCAGCACCATTAAAAAGCTCCAGCACCATCCATACATGTGCTCCCAGCATTAATCCTCAAATATCATCATCACCTGTGCCAAATAGGCTAGGATGATCTACTGCCTCCCACACCATATGGGCGTTCTCAGTGATCAAAACCCACTGGTATGTGCAGGCCTGCCAATTGACAATGCTTAGAAGACAACAATAAAGAAACTCTAAGATGTTAAATCCTCAAAAAACATGAGAAACTCTTTTAAACCTTTGTCATCCACGCCTTTAGGTTGAAGGATCAGACAGGCATGTGAAGAAGAAAACTTTTTCTTTCAAAAGAGATCCAGATCAACCATGTCTGAGCTTTAGCTTTATTTCAAGTGTAAAACTAGATAAGCCCTCTCATCTTTGTTTATTTTACTTGCTCGCAGAAAATAATACCATGGACAACAATGAAGGAAGGCATCACTCAGGCTCATCGGTTTGGTCAGGGTGGAGTTCGGATGTTTTGCCTCCTTTATCAGAAATGATCAATAATCTAAACATGTAGGACAGATTCAGGTAGCTACTGAAGGAAGCAGAGGGATGGCACAGAGAAGTATTCTGGCACAGTGTTGAGGTTTTTGTGAAATAGATACAAGTATCAGCAGGCCCAGCAAGACTCTGCTCTGAGCCCTTTCTTATTTGCAATGGTGATGAACAGGTTGACAGACAAGATTAGGTAGAGGAGTCTCCATGGACTATGATGATTGCAGAGGAGATTGTCATCTGTAGTGAGAGTTGGGACCAGGTTGAAGAGAGCCTGGAGAGGTTATGCACTGGAGAGAAGAGGACTGGAGTCAGTAGGATCAAGAAAGAATACATACAAGTGAATGAGAGGGAGGACAGTGGTGAGGGTGCAACAGATGGAGATGAGGAGAAGCAAAAAGTTCAAAGTAACAGGGAGTGTTGGAGAGAGGTGAAGACGTGAGTGCAGGTAGGGTTGAATGGGTGAAGCGTGTCAGGCGTGATTTGTGACAGAAGGGTACCAGGAAGAGGAAAAGAAAAGGTTTACAAGATGGTAGTGAGACCAGCAGTGTTGACTGGTTTAGAGATAGTAGCATGGACTAAAAGACAGGAGGGGGAGCTGGAGGTGGAAGAGTTGTTGATGCTATAATTTCTGATGAAGAAGGACAAGATTAGGCATGAGTATATTAGAGTGACAGCTCAGGTTGGACAGTTTGGTGACAAAGCAAGAGAAACAAGATTGAGATGGTTTGGACATGTGTGGAGCAGAGATTCTGATATACTGGGAGAAGGATGCTGAATATGGAGCTGTCAAGCAAGAGGAGAAGAGGAAGAACAAAGAGGAGGTCTATGGACGCGGTGAGGTAGAACATGCAGGTGGCTGGTGTGACAGAGGAAGATGCAAAGGACAGGAAAAGATGGAGATGAATGATCTGCCACAGTAACCCCTAAAGGGAGCAGCCAAAATGGTAGCAGATCAAGAGGCCCAGAACAGTTTCTCAAATAACTGATGGTGAAAGTGATGAAAATTACATGTTTGGATCTGAAAGCAACAGTTCATTTGAAAAAAGACGAGTAAAATACAAAAGTATAAGATTATTCCCAAGTCACCCTACACAAAATTCACAGCAATCTAAGTATCCACAAGCTGCTTTTGTTTGCCTGAGCTCAATTTTCAGCTGAGAATCTACCTGACAAGTAGCATCCATGGACCCCGTGGCTTTCATTTTGCTTCATCTACTAAGCTATGGAGCCAAGCTCATTTTTGCCTGACATATCAGAAAAGTAATGTGTCTGCACTCTGCCACCATGTACATAGGACCAAAGCAAATAGCCTGTCTTTTAAAACTTCTAAACCTCTGAGTCATTGCTGTAGTACAGAAAAATGAGATCTCAACCTGAGACAGCTGAGCCATAACTGCTGTAGAGTTTCATTATTACAGAAAAACAGTGACTCTCTGCTCTAAGAGCTATATGTAGTGACATGCTGAAAAACTCACTGAATCAATGAAAAGGTTAGCCCTGAGAGACTCTGTCTGAGTGGATCTAAAACAGGCATGGTGGCCTTATGCAGCCTTCTAGATAAGGGACATCTCTGTCTTAAACCCCTCTGAAAAGAAACAGGTTAGGTGAGCCCACAGCCCACATCTCTTTTAAAAATCTATTGTGAAACTTCCTCCAACTCTCCCAGGCCCCAGGCATCATTCCTAATAATCACTTAATCTTCTGAAATTTCAGTTCCCCCCCCTAGTTCTTCAAAGCAGATTTTCTCTATAGCTAATGTGGGATTTATGTATTGCTGACGGAAAATTCTAATTTGTCTTTTCTTACCCCTCACCACCAAGCCAAGTATTAAAACATATACTTTCACAGCCTCTGCCGACTCCAGAAGTCAAGAGAAGAACTGTCAGGGACCTTCATCATGTTATGCGTTAAGTGCACATTGATATGCCAGTAGGGACAGTGTTGAAATTGCACCAGTAAGAAAAAATCCACTACTACTCAATAGTGATCTGAAAACCCAGTAAGTGATACTGTGGGCTTAACTTGTTGCTATGTTTGATTTAGATAAATCCTATCCAACCTGGCTGCCCTCACACTACCCTTAAAAGCTTTAGGCCATGTGTGCAGCCCAACTTCAGAGTTAAGTTTCCACCAAACATCTGTGAGGTCATGTTCATTACGTTCAGCCTCATTTCCTGGACGGAAATGAGGCTGGAGGTAGATGAGGCCCCCCTGAGTCTCTGACAACTGTAGGGTATATATTACAATTCCAGTCTCCTCCCACTACTATTATTAAGCTACTATTGAACTGTTTAAGTTTGTCATTCAGTCTGTCAGATCATCTCAAACGATCGGTGCCAAAATTATAAGCATACACGTTTATGAACACAAAATGTCTATATCGGACTGTTACCTGAGCTACTTGGATTCTGCCCTGCTCGACTTAACATGCCAAAACATTTGTTAAAGGGAGGTGCTGTGGGAAGGGGACAGCTACACCCACACTAAGGGTGGTAGCACAGTTTAAAAATATTGGCCTGTCCAACTCATTCCAAATTCTAGGTCAATGTCAACTTAGGTATGTGTCTCCTGTAAGAAGAACACATCTGTTTCTAGCTCTACTCAGCTCACCCAACATTCACCCACCATATTTAAACTTCCTAACCACAAACTTTCCATTAAAAAAGAGAAAGAGAGGGAAGGAAAATAAGATAGTTAAACTTTTCCAAGATGAAAATACCTTTCGTGTATCTCCCCTTTTTTCTGTTGGCCATTAAAGGAACTTCTCCACACTTTTCTTTTCTCAGTTTAAACAGACCTGACCCTCGGCTGTCTGCCTCCCCCTGTCTGTCGTCTATCACTGCCTTCATCCACAGAATGTACTTCAGTATCACATTACCGTTATCATCATTAATGCTATCCTCGGCAGTTTAATTTCTCAGTAAAGTATCACATTCAGTTCGAATAGTATCGACGGCTAAGCTTAACTCTTAGCCGCTGTGGATAAGGGTTTGTGGCCCACATAGCCACACTCAAAAACATTTCACAGTGCCATAACTTGCATATACACAATGTTGTGAAGAATTATGAACACCTGTCTACACATGGAGCAAATATACCGTAATCTACCATCTTTTACAAACCAAACGGACTGCTTTGAGCCCGCTGGCAAACCTTGAAACGACTCGGCTGTCTGTTAAAGAGAACGTTCGGCACAAACGGGGGTACGCCTGGCACGGTAGCTAGCGTAGATGGCACAAAAGATGGCGAGACAGCTATAAACATATCGTCAAATCCCAGACCTTCTCAACCAACGAATGGACAAAACGGTCCTCTCGAACAAAAGTCACCACGTCTCTATTCATCCCAGAGCCACATTGTTATATTTTCATGGCCAACCTGCTCTCCTACAGCCAAGATGATCTCCACAACTGTGTACAGCGAGACAAGACATAACTCTAAACCCGTGTCCAAAACACAGTAGGCAAACCATCACCAGGGAGGGTCGCCATATTGGACACCACTAAATCCGACCAGCTAGCCACTCCAGTCACTTTCTAACAATCAATAATGAAGCAAAAATAAACTCTTCTTACCTTACCATGCAGAGAAGAGAAGGGGGAAATCGCAGAAACACGGGGAGGTCACCAAAAAGAACCCATCTTGTCCAACACCGCCAGTAATGCTAACACATACAACTCCCAGCGTGCAATGCGGAGATAGAGGGGAAGGGGCGAAGGAAAGGGTGAATAAATGTTTTGATCGATAGAATGTTGAACATTATTTGGGCTCCGAACAGCCAAAAATCTCGACTTTCTAGTCGAGATTTTTGGCGGAACACACTAAGTGCTCATTTTGGCGTAACACGCGTAACAATAAGATTGTTCTTCGTTGATTGAGTTGTTCCAGGGAATGTTTAGAATGTGACACAGTTCAAAACAATGGCTGCCTAGATGTGTATGTAAATAATGGCAAGACTTTTATGCAAGTTCAAGTACTCTGAACGTCAATTCTGTATGGGAACAGAAAGAAACCACAGGGACATGACCCAGTAGCTGAATTCTCTGCAAGGGGTCAATGACCCCAATGCCAAATTATGTTGAGAGCACGTGTGACTGGGAAACATCTTGTTATGTGTTCAGTCAGCATTCAGATGCAATACATCATGCCAGTCAACCTCAACAATAGCATTTTCAATACAGTACACTGTAATTACTTAGTTGTGGCCATTATGGAATAAAATCTCCCTTTGCAGATGTACTCGTTAGAGTCTTAAGGCTGTTTGTGAGTGTGCCCTTTAATATATCTGGGGAAATGTGTACTAGACTGCCAACAAAGAGGCTGTAATTTGAGAAGAATAATTACAAAGAGGGTTGTTAGCTATCCAGTTACTAATATGATAATCTGATGAACAAAAATGATAAAACTTTTGTGTTCTCTCTTTAGCCTATTTGCATCTTTAGTCATCATGATGAAGTGATAAGAGTAGCGCTATTAGATAAGAGTTGCTGCAACTGAGATTTTTGTTAAAGCTGGTCTCACAACTTGCCAAGGCATTCATTACTGTAGTGTACAACTGTTTTTTACATGAACCTTGAGGATAAAAACTTTTTCATATGTCCAGTAGCTGCTTAAAGTGCTCTTGTGAATGTGTGCATGTGTGTTCATCACTGATCTCAAATATGTTAACAATCTTCTTGAGTTTGGACCATGCACAGTGGAAAATATCAGAAAAGACAAAACAGACACATAAAGAGAGCAACATGTCTGGATGCATGCTCAATAATCCAGGTAGGGAAATCACAAAAAGAGGTGAATCTGTTCAACTGGATCAGAAGTTTATTGAGATATGTTTTGTCACTCACCAGGTGACTTCTTCAGTCTGAGCTGAGAGCAACAGTTTCAGTGTGAAGCCACAAGCTGACCTCCTCCACTCCAACTCCGGAATACAGAAAGTACAGAGTAAGAACATATCTACATGTGAGAATAGTGAGTAGGAGGACATCTACATATTATAAGATACTTGTAGATTGTTGTCATGAAATTTGATACTTATTTTTACCCAGTGTCTGATTCTCCTATCCCAGGATCGACACGATAGCCTCTCCATATAGCATCCTGTGCACAAAGAATTATAAAGAATTCTCGCAGGGACCTTATCCTGCCCGACTGCAGGGCAGAGTTCTCCAGAGGTGACAGCAATGCCCCCAAGGCTTGTAAATATCAAATTTCTAAAAGAGGAGTTCATTATACAGCTATGTCACCATTAGACGCCTGCTTGCGTGGTAGCTCTTTGGACTGTAAGAAAGTTGCTTAGAAAGATCGACACCCATTTGTGTTGTCAAAGACTGCAGGGTGAAGTTTATACGGTCATAAAACCTGCCCTGTGATCACCAACAGCTGTGTAAGAGCATGGGAAAACATATTTAATGAAAGGTTTACTCTTAAAAGTCATGCATTTAGAAAATTTCAACATGCAAAATTAAAAAAAAAACACACCAAATAAAGCCTGAGATTTATCCACATGGCAAATCTGTTCCTCAGTCTCAAATAACTAGTGTCGTGCTGATCAGTTTCGTGGTGTTGCTGAGGTCAGCAGAGTTTGTCTCTGAGTATCTTCCTGGTTGGGTAAAAATAGTTGGGGCAGCTTTGCCTTTGCCAGGTCATATGGATAGGATAAATACAAGGACAGCTGTGATGGAAAATAACAATTGCACCACCATAATAACTTTAACAGATATTTAAGAGCTTACTTTCCAACGGCCTCTAAAGTGAAACACCTGTTGCAGGGGTTCCTGCATTTTGTGTCTTGATTTTAGAGGAGGATTACTGTTGCAGATGTCCCTGTATTCAGGCAGCATGTTGGCCCAGTGATTAGCAGTGTTGCCTCACAGCAAGAAGGTCCTGGGTTCGAACCCCAGGTCGTCCCAGGTCCTTTCTGTGAGAAGTCTCCGTATTCTCCACGTGTCTGTGTAAATTTCCTCTAGCTGCTCCGGTTTCCGCCCATGATTAAAAGGCAAGCATGTTAAGGTTGATACTCCATCCTGTGCACCTGAGTAAGGCAATAGGAAACGGAACTGGAGTTGGTCCCCGGGTGCTACAGCTGCTTACCATGTAATCAGATGGGCTAAATGCAGAGAAAAAAAATTGGATGGATCTACAATAAGAATTAGATGAAATTCATACAACACACTTTACCAACATATAATCTGATGTTAACTTCATGGTTCATCCCCAGGCTTCAATAAATTACAATTTTCACTATCAAATTCAACATGGTCCTGACTTGGACTCGTATTCATGAAATACAGCCTAGAACAGTCTAGAATAGAATCCCTACTAGTTTTCATCTCTATGGCTTAGACAGCTCCATCTTATTTCTTTCTAATCTCCAAAGCTAGAGACTAAAGTGAGAGTGAAGACTCAATCTTAGGGCTGAATTGGACAATGGCTATGAAAATGCATTTCGTATCTATAAATCCTGTTTATCTGGAGCCAGATATACTTTCTGGCTTATTAATACAAGTAGGAGGTGTGGACTGTGGAAGCTCAACCATACATTCAGGTTTTCCAGTCATTACCGAGTAGCCTCAGAATTTTATCTCCGGGGGATATCGTCATGGCTGGATGTTAAGTTCCCCAGCCAGCTTGTCTGTGAGATTCGGAGCTAGTGACAAGGCCGAAAGATATTTAGTGAACTGTCAAAGATCAGACGGTCTGAGCAGGAATGCATGAAAAGTCAAGGGGGATTCCCATGCAAATAGGAATACTAAAGCCAGTCTGTGTTTGAGTCATCATACAATTTTTCCATAGTGCTTTGGTGCATCATAAAAAGCATGGTTCCTCATGGCTGCTTCAATTACACCAGTGTGCTTAGTTCTGGGATGGAGCAGAGAGATATTTAGGCCTGGTTTGACATATTGTGTGGGCGCATTGAAGAAGGGCAGAGCCAGCGTATATAAATCTCACACAGGGTTGGTCCATCAGATGTTGTCACTGGAGGGTTGACATAAATAATGATCAAATAAACACAACACCTAAAAAAGATGAATTTTACTGGCAAGTAAATAATGGATCAATGGATCAAGAAATTTGCAAGATAAAAATGACTCTTTGGCCCAATGACAGCATTAAAAATTCAACATATAACCAGTGAGTAGAAGCCATGTTGTTGTATAACACTAGATTTCTCAGTCAGTCTCATCTGTTTAAATGACTCAACTGGACCCAACTGCTGTGCGATGGATGGTAGAGTCGGTAGTAGCACTCTGTCAGAGGCTATAGCTAACACCCTGTTATTGTAGTTAGCCCTGTTAGGTCAGACCAGGTCCCCTTGTCAGGTTCCTAACAGCTACTCCAAATATTGCTTTGACAGCAAATCATAACCCATTACTCTGATCTATAGATTTAATCAAACACATGTTATCATATTAAATACGAATACATGATACTACCTCTTATTTTCACCTGTATGAAATGAGTGTTAACAAGAGAGATCTTATTAGACTATTAGCCTGATATTATAGGATGTGTGAGCTGAGTTGAGTTTAAAACACACACACACACACACACACACACACACACACACACACACACACACTCTCTCTCTCTCTCTCTCTCTCTCTCTCTCTCTCTCTCTCTCTCTGTTATGGAGAGCTGTGCAAAAGGGCAAGAGGATTTCATTGCTAGGGTGTCAGGTTATCAAGGTGCCAACAAACCATCACTGTGAAATAACACAGGCACAGATACGTGTGTCTGCACACGCACTCACACACATGTGAATATCCCTTGTGTGCGATGAGCAATGTGAGAGACTGGTGTGTATTTTGACACCCTCTCCCAGAAATAGACCTTCATACCCGGAGACCCACAAGGAAGCGCCACACTGCTTTCTGTAAACATACCCAACAGACATACCCGGCTGAGCCCTCTGCCTTGGGACTGCAAATACGGCTCAGGTGGTTGGCTCAACATCAATCTCCTCTGCAAGCCATGTGGTTGGATCTTCATCCTGTTTTCCTGCAGTTCTTCTATCTGCCCCTCCCGTCTCATTCCAGCGGTCGAGGGGTGTGAGAGGGAGCTGTGTTGATGCAAAGCTGTTGATGAGTAGTCGACCTTGCTCCTCATATCGTTCTTCCTGGTCATCTCTATGCCACACACAAAGACAGATGAGCACATTGGGTGGGGTGGGGTCAGGGCTTAAAACATTGACCCATCGATGGTTATAAACTGGATGTGAAGACACAACATTGATGACAGAGTATCTATCCTAGTCCGGCCTAACCCATGTCACCCCTGACCCTTCAGGCCTTCTGCTCCCTGTACATAACAAGACAGGAAGTCCTGGTTACCACATGTCCGTGAGGCTGACACTTGGCACTGTCAGTCATTTTGAACCCTGAATCCCCCTGGAGGCAGTGTATGCTAGCTGTCTACACAAGAAGGCTAGCAACATGATTGGGGACCCAGCCCACCCTGGCTCCGGTCTGTTTGTCCCCTTGCTCTCAGGGAAAAGATATGGAGCAATGGAAGTCTGAGCTAGCAGACTGAAGAGCAGCTTCTTCTCCAGAGCTATAGCCTCCATCACCCCACAACCTCCTGGAACTGCTGGGAATTGGTATTTGCCATGCAAAAGTACATTTTATCATTTTTCATTCGGATTTTGAGCTCTCAGACTAAATCATATAAAACACGTTTGGCTTATCTCTCTCCAGCAGATGGAGTTGTGTTGGACATTTATCTGTGTTTCAGCCACACACACACTATTAGTCCCTCAGACTTGTATCGTGCATCTTTATGCAGTTAGGAACATGGGGACCATCAACTCCCAGGCGTCGTCTTACTGTGTGGTTAACAGTAAAGGGACTCAGTTCTATATGGCGTTTTTCTAGTCTAGCGACAACTCAAAGCGCTAGGCTTAGCATACGCATGGCTAAGTGCTATGTCTTCACACATTTTGAACAGAGACTGATAGGAAGCCATCCTTAAAAGCCTCCTAGTCGACCTTATTTGCACAGAACGCTTTCACCTAAATCAAACGGGCACCATGGTGATTTAGTTTTTCAAGCGTATCAGGTGTGAATGCACAATCACTCACACCATGCATCCATACATACATGCACCCCCGATGAAAGGCACAGTCAGATGGACAACTATTCAGAAACTGCCGGGGAGAAAATACGAGTTGACGGGTCTGAATCCACAGCATTAGGCTGGCAGGGATTCCATCCATCCATGCATCCTGTGGGTAGAGGGGTTGCGTGGTGATCGGAAGGTTACAGGTTTGATCCCGGCACCTGCAGAGAAGTGTGCTGAAGTGTCCTTGAGCAAAACACGGTTCCCCTAACAGCTACCCCCTGTGACCCAACATCGGATAAGCGTTTGATGATGGATGGATGGATGGATGGATGGATGGATGGTGTGCTGATGACTAAGTTCAACTCTAGGATGGAGACAGCTTTTAGTGTTTAAATTAATTTAAAAAAGCTCCTCTCTCTGTCCTCATGGCCTCTTAATATTGACTTGGAGATGTGGAGTTGGTCCTTTTTTTCCACTCAGCTTTTCTTTCCTCATGTCTCAAGTATTTTCATTTGCCCAGAGCAAGGTCATAGATTTAGGTATATTTCAACGCACAGGGTTTAGGGGAGGAATGGGGACAATAAGACGCGATACTGCAGCCACTAACAGGCTGAACCTCTCCAACAGTCAGGGGGTGTAAAACTGCTCGACTCCAGAAACAGACAAGCATATGGAAGTCACCGAGAATTTGGATCCTGTCATGTCTGGACATGATGTGAGTGAGCATACCAGGGAAGTCATTAATAAATAAAGGCTTTGTTTGGTTTGGAGCTGTTTGAATTGCCACATAGAGTACAGGGGCTTTGCCTGCTATAGTGCAATAAATGGATTCAAGAGACAAAGTAGAAGTATGCTTGCATTTGAGAGCTAGCCTATTTTTTCATAACCTGCGAAGCTCCAGACATGACTAATGGGGTCTCGGCTGGGGGAGATGAGTGAGGTCTGGGGGAATCGGTCATATATGCTTGTGAATGTAGCATCGGACTGTTCAGTTGCACCACAGCATATTCAGATCCGTCCTAACAGGGATTAAAGCCTGTGTGCATGCACATGCTGGTCTCCGGGGTTAACAGGAAGCCGGTTATGTGACCACGGCAACAGTTCAGAGACAAGGGCAGATGAGACAGGTCAAAATCAATACTCCAGATGTTCAGAAGGAGAAGGAAAGCATGTGCTTTGGTTCTAGTAATGTCACAGCTGTCGTCTCTATGACGATTATCCAGTGGCCATTTTGTGAGGTCGGGTGAACCATTTAGTCTGTTTGAGTAAAGGATGCTAAAGGTAAAACTCTGGTCCTGCACGGTCATGGAGGGCTTCTGTGTGTGTGCTGTGTTGTTTGCTCTGTCAGTCAGACAGAAGCTGATTTTAAAACCTTTTCTTTAAATCTAGATGTGCCAGTACTCCAGGCTGACCCGTGTCAGCTATCTTCACCGTTCTTGTCGAAAAGTCAATTATTGACCATGTAAGATGCAACATAGTTTGTAGGGGCTGTGGTAACTCAGAGGTAGAGCACAAGCATCAGGGAAAGACAAACCAGACATCGCAGGTTCAATCCCACTGCGGGGCATCAGGAAGGTCGTCTGCCCTTAATTCCCCACACTCCATCTAAGCCCATGTCCAGCCTCACAACTTGGGAACTAACAGTGACATGTAAAAATTGAACTTTTAAGTACTTGGGTTGGAAGTACTTATGTACTTTGCTATATAAATGAACTTCTTTACTTACTTTGTTAATCTCCATAATAAAATCAATCCTTTGCATTCGACTCATCCCAACACACACCCTGGAAGAAGTGGGAAACTATCGTGCAGCAACCAGGGTCTGAATCTAGTTCTTTGTCCTATTGCCTTGGAGCATTAACCTCACATGCTTGTCTTTTTGATGTTGGGAGGTAACCAAAGGTTACTCATGCAGACAACATGCAAAATCCCAATGACCTTTTTGCTGGAGGCAACAGTGCTAACCACTGGGCCGTCCGGCTTTCTGTGCACTTTTCACTGACTTGGGCTGGGACAAAGCTTGGCTTTGCATTTCGTGTGAAGCGTGGGTGCATTTGGGAATTTACAATAACAGAACATTTGGCCCTGACAGACTATCATGACCCCTCTGAACTCCCTGTCTCAAATCAGACCCACACAAGTCAAAACCAAGGGATGGGGGAGCATTGTGTAATTGTTACTGATTTCCCATACGACAGATTCTACTCTTAAATGGCAAAGACACTAATGAAAACTCTCTAAAGCCCCACACCAGTGTAGAATTTGTACAAAATGACAAAATGATCTTTAAATAGAGGTATAAGTAGTAGTAGTAGTAGTAGTAGTAGTAGTATTAGTAGTAGTAGTAGTAGTAGTAGTAGTAGTAGTAGTAGTAGTAGTAGTAGTAGTAGTAGTAGTAGTAGTAGTAGTAGTAGTAGTAGTAGTAGTAGTAGTAGTAGTAGTAGTAGTAGTAGTAGTAGTAGCAGTAGTAGTAGTGGAAGTAGTGGTAGTAGTGGTAGAAGTAGTAGTAGTAGTAGTAGTAGTAGTAGTAGTGGTAGTAGTGGTAGTAGTAGTAGTAGTATTAGTAGTAGTAGTAGTAGTAGCAGTAGTAGTAGTAGTAGAAGTAGTAGTAGTAGTAGTAGTAGTAGTAGTAGTAGTAGTAGCAGTAGTAGTAGTAGTAT
>OMLC01042565.1:4311-22118 GCA_900302585.1 Regalecus glesne | reverse complement strand
ATGGTAAGCTGACTTATTTTTATATGGCACTTTTCTATTCTAATGACTACTCTAAGTGGTCTTTGTTGTATGCCTCCAATTTACCAAGCACAGAGGTAGAAATGGTTTTACATGAGTAGAAATTTTCAGTACTTTGTCCACCTCTGTTGTACTTCTAGAGCAATGCTACTGCTAGAGAAAGAAGAGAGTGAGTTTCAGGGGTCAGCTGGGTTATATTTGTGCCTCACATTGGAGTGTATCAGCTGTACAAGCATCAGTAATTACCTGTAAATCCATGTCCCTGCCAGGTCAAGGCAGTCTATTGTCGGGGATTACATGGTCAATAATGCACCCTTGGCAGTGTCAACCTATGTCTTCGATAACATCATGGTTCAATTCTCAACAATGTATGCTCTGCTCTATCTTCACGGCTTGTGTGTGAAGGGATGTGCATTTCCACTTAATGCGTGTGTTTTGCTGGTCCGTGAGTTTGTGTTGGCAAGACAATGAAAAGGAATCTCATTGGGTCTTGTTCTTGTCCTCCACCTTTGTAGTGATTTCCCATCTGGTTCAGGATTATTGGACCTTTATGGACTGTGTCTCTGCCCTCTAATTTTCCTCTTCTTTTTTTCTCTACTTGAACGGATATGGTAGGCTACAGAATCACTGTGTCATATTATCACTGTTTGAGCCCATAAGGCTTCCATTGAAGGACCTATAAAAGAGAAAATACCCTTTTTTTGGAAAGTGTAATAAAAAAGAGGTAGAGAAGTTTGTAAATGAGCCAAAGATAAACCTTTTGGGCCTGTGCATCAGCGGTACATCTAGAGGAAGAATGAAGCATATGCTCAAAAGAACACCCTGCTTACAGTGAAGCATGTTGTTAATCTTCTTGTAGTTCTCATCTACTTGTATGTCCTATTTACTTCTGTGTCCTCTACTTCATGGACCTCACCCACCTCTACCTTTATGTGCTGTTGCAAGTCTAAAGGTGGTTTGTTTCCCCCCCACCCTTGAATCCAATCTATGGTCAATAGTTTGTCTGAAAATGGATCTTGAGCAAAACGTATGGAAACATCCTGGACAGGTCAGCAGTCCATCTCAGGCCTTGAGCGGTTAGGGGTTCAGTGTCTTGCTTAAGGATGCATTGACATGCTTTCTGAAGGGATCGAACTGCCAATGTTCTGATTAATAGATGACTGCCGGGGATAGGGCAGCCCCATGTGTCATAATTCTAGTGTCAACATAAACAGCCACCCCAACTCCCTTACAAGAGGCAGGAAAGTGATCATGCTTGCTCCTTCATTCATTTCACAGTTTTTTTCTTAATGCTTTTGCTGTGCTCCTCCACTTTGCTGATAGATTCTCCAAATCTTCCTATTTCTTTGATCATTTTTGCTACTTTGCCATTAGCAATACTCCACTCAAACAACTATATTATTTGTAAAAGTGACCAGGGTTGTGAGCGTTTTGAGATCTCATCCCGAGAAAGTAAGACTTGTCTGCCCATAGCTCTGAAGCTGAAACATGAGACCCACTGCCCTTATAAACCAAACTGACTTGTCTTTGTGGAGATTGCTTTCTCTTCTGGTCATGGAATGTGGGGAATTATTGTGGATATATCAATGTTTCAGCCACTAACATATATTAACTAACCTTGGGGCTTTAAAAGATATCTGATAGAAGATGTCTGAAGGTAATGATATTCACTTGGAGGTTATGACCCATTGACAAATGAAATTATGAATGCCAATTCAACGTCAGGAAGATAACATGACAACTAAATAGTTTAAGTTGAAGGAAGCATCAGAAACTGGAGAGCTGAAGGAACACTGACTGGTGTTTTGGTTTGAGGGAAGAAAAATGCCTCGACCCTCCTCTCCCTCTACTGAATGCACCAGCTGTGGCTAACTCAGCCAGAAAATCAGACCTGGGAGAAAAGATTCCACACTCTACAAATACAAGATGTAAAACTTACGGACACTGTTTGCTGCTTCCCAAGCTGATGTCATGGAACGAGCTGACGATCAGAACTTGGGACTTGTTTTTTGATTTTTTTTTAAACTGTTTTTTAAAACTGTTCTGTATTTAACGGTATGTGTTGTTGTTTTTTCATCTTTCTTATACAGCAATTTGTTAGCTTGTTTTAAAAGGTGCTGTTATATTGAGAGCCGGAAAAAAGTACAGGTCTACACAGTAGTTGGATACAATACTATCTGCTCCACGCATCCTACGGAGGGACTGCACTTCTTGTAGAGATCTGTTTTCCATTGTCTTTGTATATTTAGGAAACGTGTTTGTTCTTATTTAATTAAGCAGCACTTTGGTTGTCATTAGAGATGCTTTTTTGACATGCCTTGACATATTCCTGTGCACAGTGCTGTGGTTTTTTCAGGTTTGCTCATCAGGTCTGTTTTTGCTTTTTCATACTTCGATTGCTTGACTCCTTAATTTTCACAGAGGACAACGGAGTCACAAGGGTGATGTGAGAGTGTGTATGTACACATATGGTTGCCTAGAAGTGCTCATGCATACGTACACACAGGCGTGTGTGTATGTGTACGTGCGCACGCAGATTTATAGTTGATAATCAATTTGCATAGAAATCAGTGGGTGTGGAGGGGTCCTAATTTGCCTTCCATGCCTTTACTTTTCATGTTATGTGTTCTAGGTCAGTGAAGTCTTGCAATTTATTATTTCATCTCCCCAGAGAAAATGTGAAAAGGGCACTGAATGTCATCCCTGAGCTCCAGACCTCACTTGATTGACAAGTCCCCAGAATGGTGGGCAAGCTTCTGAAATTTGAATGCAATTGTGTATAATGACTCGGTTATCTCATCCAGGCAATTGACTTTTTTAAAAACTATATAAGGGGAAGAAAAATAAAGATGACCTGTCATTAAGGAGTCATTCACTTAATTAGTGAATACAGAGCACTGCAAAACATTTGGGCAGTCGCTCATCAGGATTAATCACTCAGCTTTTTTAGGTTGCCTTTAGCATAGATTAATCATTGCTCTATGTTGTACACAGCCGTAGCATGACGTGGAAGCAAACGCACAATATACATGTTCGTGGATTGCAGTGTCATTACATTCCCTATATACTTTGTGGTGTTTGTGTCAGTGCAAAAACACTTCTTTAGTGACCCTCATTCAACATTCTTTGGCTTGGTCTTTTTTTACCGGAACAAATGGTCTATTAATATGTTTTGATAAGAATTTGCTGGGATGACCTTGGCATCAGGGGGGAACATGGTGGAAGGAAGGGAGTGTACATTAAGGGGATGGCAGGAGGCATTACTCTCCTCCATTGTGTGCTGATCTCAGACCTGCAATGCTGTTAATAATGTGAAAGGAACACTCTTCATCATTCCTAATAGAGATATTGTCATACAGTCCCTGCCGCTTGCTAAGGCATGTGGACCTTATACAGGAAATGGATGATGCCTCCAGCCTTAATCTCTCCTCGCCTCCCTTGATGGTGAGGAGTGTTGTAGTTATGGTGGCTGACTTTTCCGTCATCAGTACCAATTAATTTGTAAAGAATTTTATAAATACTGAAGAATTTATAATCCTATTTTAAAAAAGATTCCTTATCAGTCTCACAAGAGGAAATTTGGATTTCCTGCATTTTAACCCAACCTATCGTATAGGAGCAGTGAGCTGCCAACTTGGCGCTTGGGGAGCGGTTAGGGGTTAAGTGTCTTGCTCAAGGACACCTCGACATGCTGTATGCAGGACCAGGGATTGATCCTGTAACCATCCGATTGCCAGTCGACCACTCTACCCACTGAGCTATGCCGTCCCCATGAATGGCTGCTTTTAAACCAGTTCTCCTACTTCCAGTATAGGAAAAATAGATTATTTTGGCTAGTTAGTTGGCTAGTTAGGTGATTTCAAATCATACCTCGGTCCATTTTTTTCCTTGGGTATGTTGATCAGAGTTACAAACAATATCTCGTCTTCATAGTTGTAGTAATTGTCTATAGGGACTGCAGTAGCTCAGGGGTTAGTGCACTCACTCCAAGAATTGATAAGCCAGAGGCAGCGGGTTCAAATCCACTCCATAGCGTCAGGTAGGGCGTATCTGGCTTTAATCCCTCAAGCTACATCTAAGTCCGTGTCCATCCCCACAACGTGGGGACTTGTGTAATTGTCTGCCATACATTTCAATAGATGTAGTCATTATGGAAGTGGTGGCTCACTTCTGGAAAGGGTGATTTCATTCCAGTCTAAATCTGTACATGTCCCCAATGATCAATCACTGCCTTACTCAGTTGATGTCAATGCACAGATTGCACACATTAATTTAAGATTCTCCTCTCCAACGAACTCCTGGCTTCCTTGATTATGTCTAGACAATAGAAATGGGATTTTAAAAGTGCTGTAAAAAAATGAGTCATTTTACCCTTTAAAGGGGGAACTTTGTAGTTTTGCATGGAACCTGAAGGAAGTGATGAGGATGATTTTCTGAATAGGGTTGAAGTTGTCAGAAGTGTGAATCCTGAATAAATGCCTTTAATAATCTATGAAAAAGTGAGATACAGTGTTGATGAATATTAAGGCAGGTTGACTAGAGTGCATGTCTCCCACGTCTGGTGTGGTGGGTTTGTCTGAAAAGGGCATCAGGCTTTAATCCCTCATGCTCGTTAAATGTTCGGCATACGATGTTATTAAGTGTTTTGAGTGGCCAGTCTAGAACAATGCTATATAAAGATTAGTCTGTTTACCTTTTATTTTTGGATACAGATCTAATTAAAATGTTTCGCGCATCATTTAGAATCGTACAGATTGAAGCTGAATTTTCTTGTTGGGCTTGGTAAATGGACTTATTCTTATATAGCTTTTCTAGTCAAATGACCACTCAAAGCCAGTTACAAGGAATGTCTCCTATTTGGCGAGCTACACGGCAGGATAGGAACCCGCAACGCCCGAGTCCCAGGCGTGCACTATATCCAATGAGCCACTGTGGCTTCAATAGTTAGGTTTCCATCTTACTTGGGGGAAATGTTCACACATCTATAAACTTCTATATCTGTGAGAACAGATCCAGCAGTGTTGGCCACAGATACACACTCCTAAAGTAAAGGGGCAGGCACAGATGTGCTGGACGGAGCAAAGAAAACATATTTGCAGAAGTGCAAAATAGTCGTTTTAAGTTGATGGGAGGCATGGTTTGCTTTGTTTTTGTTTTGTTTTTTTGGGGGGGTCGTTCTCTGGTGGAACATATTAACTCACAGGGTATCTTTAGTGTGTACTCCTGTTTTGAAAAAGAAATGTTTTAAGTTTCAAAGTAGTGAAATGATCCATGACGTTTTAGTCTGTGATTCAAAGTGATGTCCAACACGGTTCAAACCATGTCTGGGTTCATGACAATGAAGCTATCTTTTAGTACGTTTTTAATACCAAATGAGTCTTCAACCCACTTTTTTGTATGAACTTCTTGGCCTAAGGGAACTGTTATTTATTTCTTGGTATGTCCATGTAATTGTTTTTCAAGACCTCGGCAGTCTTAACTGTAGTTATTGTTCCCATTATTTTATCACTGACAACATATATTCTCCTGATCTTCACAATAGGAATGGATGGCTCAGAACTAACATGGTAGATACTAAAATTGTGTTTATTGGCCACAGGTTTTCACCACACAGAATTTGACTTTGGTTCTCACAGGTACTTCACATAGAATGACAACACTCTTCAGATATCTACACAAGGATTGACTGGGGGAAAATAAGCGGTGATAAAATGTAATGGTGCAGTGAATGTATCCGAGATGTTCAGATAAACTTTAGCTGGTTACTTTCATAAAAGTGATAGATGTCAGAATCATATTTATTACCAAGTAGTTCAAGAATGCTCAGGGAATTTCATTTGGTATATTGGTTCATGAGGAGCGGCATGGCTCAGTGGGTAGAACGGTTGCCTGGCGATTGGAAGGATCCAGGTTTGATCCCCACATCTGCAAAGAAGCGTGTCAAGGTGTCCTTGAGCAAGATACTATTACCCTAACTGCTCTGCCCTGTGATAGACTGGTAACCTATACAGGGTGTACCCCGCCTTTCACCCAATGAGAACGGAGATAGGCTCAAGTTCCCCCGCAACCTGATATCAGATAAGCGTTTGATGATGGATGGATATTGGTCCATGAGGGAAAGATTAAAAGGAATAGTAACTTAACTGAATAATAAAATATTGTATGTAGGTGCCGGCATAGCTCAGTGGGTAGAGCGGTTGACTGGCAATCGGAAGGTTGCAGGATTGATCCCCAGTCCTGCATATAGCATGTCAAGGTGTCCTTGAGCAGGACACTGAGCCCCTAACTGCTCCCCTAGCGCCATATGTTAGCAGCTCACTACTATACGTTTTTAACCCAACCTATTATATAGGTTGGGTTAAAAAGAAATCCAAATTCCCTTTGTGGGACTGATAAGGGAATTTTTATTTATTTATTGTATAAATACAAAGATGAACAAAAAAAGATGCCATAATTTAGAAACAGTTGGAATATGAAATGTATTCTATTGAAGAAATATCACATGAGAATTTTTTTAAAGTTATTTATAGGGTAGTGCGGGGTTTATGTAAATGGGGAAATACAGAAGGCTCATGGCTATATTGCACTGTGTGTAAATGTATGTTGTATTATTGAGAGAAGATCAAAGTGAGGCAGTGTCCATAGGTGTCTTGGATCTTGTTGGAAAGGCCTATTGTTGAGGGGAAGAAGCTGTTCTGTTGGCGCATTATACTGGTTTTTATAGATCTTTGCCTCTTTCTTGAGAGGAGTGTTTTGAAGAAACCATCGCCTTTCCTGCTCGCCTCTGTCCTTGAAGTGTGCAGATAGGGCCTGAAGGGATGGAATGTTGCAGCATATCTATCTCAGCAGAGGAAATTATATGTTAAAGTCTACCATTGTTCTTGGCAGCAGCATACCAGACGGTGATGGAGGAAGTCAGGATGGATGTGTAAAAGTGTACCAGCATTGGCAGGTTGAGGATTTCTTTTTAAATTTGCTACAGGAAGTACCACTTCTGTGCCTTTTTTTTTTTGGTGATGATGCTGCTCAGGGAGTGGAATGATTTCAATGTTGATTGTATTATTTTTGAAGCCCTCAATCATTTCCACTGGTCTTAGAGCATTTAGCTCAAAGTGTTTTGATGACTGTTAAAAACCATCAGTATTATTGGATAATTATGAAATCAGTGGGATGATGATCTGCAAAATCAGATTATTAAAGGGGACCAGGGCGGCATAGCTCAGTGGGTAGAGCGGTCGTCTGGCAAGCTGAAGGTTGCAGGATCCATCCCCGGTCCTGCATATAGCATGTCGAGGTGTCCTTGAGCAAGACACTGAACCCCTAACTGCCCCCCGAGCACCAAATGTTGGCAGCTCACTGCTCCTATACAATAGGTTGGGTCAAAAATGCAGAGAAATCCAAATTTCCCCTTGCGGGACTGATAAGGGAATCATTTTATCCTTTTTTATTTTTTAAATGTCACCTTCTCAGCTCCCCTAAAGACTGGGGAATGAATTGACATACTTGAGTAGCAGCCCAATAATATGCATTTGTTTTTGTGACCCATTTTGGGGCAATTCTACATGGCAGTCTTACGTTCCCACCCCATCCCGAAGGAGACCCTGTTGTGCAGCTTTAAAATGTAACTAACTTGTGCATGTTGCCCATTCCTTGAGTCAAGATTACATCTATTAAAGAAAGACAGAATTAAAAGATGAACCTTTACCAAAGTGATGGAAAGGCTAATGTGTGAAGAAAGAAAGGATGCTCATGATCCCAAACGCACAAGCTCATCTATGAAACATTGGAGGTCATGGCTTGGGCTTGCATAGCTTCTTCAAGGACGGGCTCATTGAGCTTCAATGATGATATAACGCATGACGGCAGCAGCAACAATGAACTCAGAAGTCTACAGAAACATTTTATTTAAAGATTTAAAGATTTGCAACCAAACTGATCAGGGTGTCCTTCATCATGCACCAAGATAACCACCCAAAACAACCAAGGAGTTCATCAGGGGAAAAAAGTGGAAGGTTTCAGACTGGCTGAGTCTATCTCCAGACTGAAACCCTATTGAGCAAGCATTTGACCTGCTAAAGCAGTGACTGAAGGGAGAAACCCCCCGAAACAAACAACAACTGATAAAAGCTACATGGAACTCTGGAAAAGCATCAATAAAAAAGAATACACAAGTTTGGTGATCTCAATGTGTTGCAGGTTTGATGCAGTTATTGCAAGCAAAAGATTTGCAACTATATATTAAGTATTATGCACTTTAATCTATTATAAGTCTCTCTGTTCCCTTTAAATAGTACATGGACTTGTTCTTATATCACGCTTTCTAGTCGGATTACCACCCAAAGCACAATAAATGCCTCACATTTACTTTTGCTTACCTAAAATGTGGTGTTTCGTTACAAATAATGCCATCTTCTAAGTTGTGTAGCAGATCTGAAGCTGAAATGCTGATCTCTTGTCTCGTATTTTTCTATTGATGTCAGACCCAAATGTTTTCAGTGTACATCAAAAATAAAGGAACTGGCCCGGAATCGCCGAGGGATCCCCCAGTCTAAGCTGGTTAGTGACCACGAAAAAGGAAGTCTGGGATCCTGGACCTCCACTATGCAGCTTCAGATAAGCAGTTATGGATGGATTGTTTGTGGCTTCTGAGACCATGGTGAAGCACACAGTGCCTGAACTGACAAACCAGAGGCTGAAGGTTCAACCCCACTGTGGGACGTCAGGAAGGGGATCCATATCAACCCCCACAATGTGAAGACTAATTGTGATACATAAAACTGACCTTTCTCTCTGTATGTGATTTTATCTGCATTGCATTTACAGCTGCCATCAAATTGCAAATCCATTAACCAAATGGAAATCACAGATGCACACATATTGCTAGAGAAAGTCTGTAAGAAGCATTTAAAAAGCATGCCATTTGAAAAATCTGTAATGCCCAAAACACTGAGACCTCAATTAAGAATGCAAATGGAAGCATTGTGCACAGTGTCTGTACCTTAGCAGCCAGTATGTTTGAGTGCCAGCTGAAGCCGGGGGTGGGAACTCTCC
Source organism: Regalecus glesne (assembly GCA_900302585.1). Lineage (NCBI taxonomy): Eukaryota > Metazoa > Chordata > Actinopteri > Lampriformes > Regalecidae > Regalecus > Regalecus glesne. Next base: position 13,049 of record OMLC01042565.1, on the reverse strand, counting down.
CACTCCATACACTAGCTATACGCCCTCTCGCTTTCACTGCAGTCATTGTGGCCAAGATGGATGTTAATACATTTGACTGAGAGAACCTGCATGTTTCTGCTGACAGGGCAGGTCGGTCAAAATCATTAACACGGTTACTCTCTGGACCATTGCCCACTTTTTTCCTATTATCAGCTTTCTCCTTCAACCCCTCCACCCCATTGCCCTTGTCATTATGACCCTTGCTCTGTCACCTCCCATGGGCCGTGGTAGCACAGTGGTAGATTGTGCATTTCAGGAACTGACAAGCCAGAGACTGTGGGTTCAAACCCATCAAAGGGCATAAGGAAAGGCATCCAGCCTTAATCCACCAAGCTCCATCCAAGTCTGTGTCCTCCCCGCACAACATGGAGGCTAAATCAGGACATGTAAAATAGACCTCTGTCACTTCCCTAAATGTTTTGTTTCAATCAACACACCAAACAAATCTTCAGCAAAATTCTAAAAAAAAGTTAAATGTGAATCAGAGCTATTTATATTTCAGTTTAACATGAATAGACAAATCACCCTGAGCACAATAAATAACAGAGTCTAAACCTCCCTGACAAGGAAGACAGGAAATGGCAGATCCATTTAGTTAGTGAGCTCTCTTTAATATTTCTTGAGCAGGTATCAAATTATTTTTTAGACACCCCCCACTTGAGGCTTTGTCTGCCTTATAGAATTTTCTAAATTCACTTGAAAGAGATGGAAACATCACTACCATCTCTTCCCTCCCACCTGCACAGGTGAAACAATGTCTCTTCCAGACAAGTATTTTTGCTATGCAATCATCACTCACCACCAATCAGTTTTCAATGGTTTTAGCAAAATATAACTTTTATATGACGAGACGCAATTTTGTATGCAAAAAGCATAATGATGATAAAGTAATGTTAGAGTATGTTTGTACAATATGATATTGTGCATATTAAAAATAAACTTTTTTCATTGTACACTCGTAAAATTAAAATGTGTTCACTCCATTTAATCCGATCCTATTCCATAAGAACAGTGAACAGCTGCAGCACCAAGGAACTAACTTACGTTATTTTCCCTACTGCCTTGCACAGGGCACAGGTAGGGTGATTGACCATAACCACCATGTCTTTTTGATCCTGGAAGGAAACCAGAGCACCTGGAGATAACAGGGAGAACATGCAAACAGAAAGAACCTGGGATTCAAACCCAGGAGCTTCTCGTTTTAAAACAACAGAGAGCTAAACATTGGGCAACCATGCCAAAAGTTATTGAATACATTTTTCTTTAACATTTTATTTTTCTTTATTTTAGGTTCCCTAATCTGTCCCGCCCTGCAAGAGAAAATTTGTAGTTCCTGCATTTACCCCATCTTATTGTATAGCGACAGCTGCCAAGTGGAACCCAGAGAGCAGTTTGGGGGTTTATTGTCTTGCTCAAGGACACCTTGATATGCTTCTTCCAGAACTGGAGATCAAACCTAGAACCTTCCGATCACCAGACAACCACTGTACCCACTGAGCTATGCTACCCCTATAATTATGTTTCTGCCCAGAAACATGTAATGCAACATGTAATTATTATTTCTTTATTTTCCATATCATCCTGCACTAAGCACAAGCCATTCTCTCATTCAAAATTCCCCTCCTACTACTGAATTCATTGGAGTGATATGTCCGTAGTACCTGTTCACACTCTACTGAGCTAGTGTGGTAAATATCCACACCTTGTCTGATTCAGCAAGGCCCTTAGGAAACCCTGCAATGGGTAAAATGTAGGACAAGTACCTCGAGGCTAAACACAGCTCAGTCAGGAGGATTGTCTCATTCCTCCAGTCCGGGAAGAGGGTCTGTTCTTGGGTATGAGAACAGACTTCCTTCCCTGAGGTCTGAGGGCCACAGCAAAGCAACAGCCTAATTAATCAAAAGTCTACTGGAATTCAAAGGAGACGATCCCACAATGCCCTCGCCCCAGAGAAACACAATCCTCTCCTTGAACAAAGATGTCAAGGCTGGAGCCATCACATTGGATTCCTGAGGGGACCAATGGGAATGACAAATGCAGCTGCATTGAGCCTTGCAGTCAGGATGTTCACGAATTGGAATCTCATCAGAAAACAAGACATTAGTTTCAGCTGGAGATACATGGGGAGCTTTGGATTGGATGAAGGGATTTAAACACGTTTAACTCCGTCAATCTGATTGCTGCTCTCATTATTTACCTGGTTCTCTTGAGTTTTCATGCATAATGAATCCTAAATACTTTTTGTCTGTCCACATACCTGCTGTTTCGGAGATGTCATAGAGGGCACCCTGCGTAAATGATGAAAGTGGGGGAATTGAAATCAAGACAAGGATTTGCAACGAAGAAAGCCTCATTCTGGAAGAAGAGAAACTCGAAAGTAATACAAAAAATTGTCATGGAAAAACTCAAAGATTTTTAAGGAGCGATAAAACTTCCTTATACTCCTCGTTTATAAGTAAGTGGAAATAATCACCCAGAATGACAACAGTTCTTGGACAGTAGTATTTTAGTCCATCTTTAAGACATTGTGAGTTTACCATGTTGGAGCCTAAAGCTTGTATTTCCACAGTAATCATGGAAAACAGGGAAAATGGACTTTCTCCCTCCTTTGACTCCCAGCATCATCAGCCCCGCCTGGCATAGCTCCTGTCTCTGCTAATAGGGGTGATGGGACCAGTGGAAATGTGAACGGACGGTTACAGATGGAGGTGGTAATCTTGCCCCTCATTTATCTATTGGCTATGGGAACATGTTAGCACATACTAATAAAGAGAAAATGGTTATTAGGGGGATGCCAGCCTATGGACCAATATGGCTGCATTCACAAGCAGAGGAATGGGACTTGTTAGTCTGTTTGCACAGCTTTGGGACAACTACCACTACCACGGAGCTACCATATCAGATGGGGTAAATGCAGATTCATTGTAACTTATCATAGCAAAATAAAGGTGCTCTTTCTCATCTACCATCATTTTTTCAACAGATAATTCAAAATCCTTCTTTGATAATCTAACGTATAGAAAATGTATCTGTGAAGAAGTTTTTCACACTAATCCTGTTTCATATCTTGGCCACCTCTATTTCTAATACAGATTCAATTAAAGAGTGGATACCTCTTAGTCCTAAAATTTTCCATCCTACCCCAGGGTCTCAGGATAAGGCCATTTGGCCTTCATCCTCCATGCTATCTAGTCATATTTATTTGTACATCCCTAATCATAAAAGTACAATCAAATTACATCACATGATTTTAACAATGTGTAAATCATCAAATATACAGACTGATAATTTTCCCTGAGGTCACAAAAGAAGACCTTAAGCTTTTGCTCTACTGGCATAAAACATGTTAGATTTCATGCAAGTGAGATTTGATCCAATCCTGTAACCTTCCGATTGCCAGACGACCGCTCTACCCACTGAGCTATGCCGCCCCATTCAATAAAATTGTGAGTGCTAACATGCTTCCTTTTTCTTTCCTTCGCTATCTTTGAAGTTAAATTGGATTTGCTGTGTAAACTACGTTGTTTGAAAAGCTGCCTCTGGGATAGGTCAGACAATATCTGGCAATTAGGGCTTAAGGTAGCCCCAGCATGATCCATCTCTCATTAGAGCAATCGCAAATTGTGAGGTCATGGAGCCACTGTGATTTCTTCCCTAGCAGAGCTTGTAAATACCACCATATGTTTGGGTGTGTGCTCATCAATGCTAAGGTAACTGAAGGTTCTGGTATCCAACAACAGAGACCAGAGGATTGCATGTTGGAACAATATGGAGGTCATCAGGACACTGTCTAATTACCAATCACCAATTCCAGAATACATGTGGCTTGGAAATGTTATGGCATGAAATGTTGTGACCTGACTCTCAGTCATCCAGGTCAAAATTAATCAAATAGGAACACACAGATGTGGTCATCGAAGAGGTTTCTATTAATTTCTCATTGCATGCAAACATCTTTTTTAATTTTTTTTTTTGGGGGGCGGGGTTGTGCAACAATTGCTTATAAGAGACTCTTTGGTGTATTTTGTTCAAATCTACCAATGTACTTCTGTGTCAACAAGGCCCTGCTAGTGCACGGGGGTGCTTTACAAGGCTAACAGAGACCAGGATGTATGCTGCTGATGTTTGAGAACCCTTGGAATAGCTTCTTCTATAAGTAGATGATATGTAAAGTGAAACCCTGAATGCAAATACATTTAAAAGCCCTGCGACAGCAAGTCTAAATAATAGACTGCAGGTACCAGATTAGATCAGCTGCTTAAGGGTACGTTTGATGTATCGACTCCCGTTTATTATTTGCATTATTTCAGTAAGACCTTGATTAAAGGAGAACATTGATGTCTGTAGCTCCAAGCTTAATAGAAAAGATTAAGGAGATGTCTTCATTAAACTCCAGAGGGAGCTTTGAAAATCTTAAAACACCTCAGAAGGTTGGGCAGTCATCTAGTAATCAGAAGATTTATAGCTCAATCCCCAATTACTTCAAAAAGCAAGTCAAAGTATTCTTGAGCAAGACACTGAATCCCTAACTGATCAAGCCCAGCTCAACCATGACCCAATTTCAGATAAGCAGTAGTCGATTGATGGATAAAATAATAATAAAAATAATCGGTTGTCATGTTAGATGAAAAGGTGACAAGCCAAACATTAAAGGCAAAATAAGCGCGGAATTACAAGACATACAACTGGATTGTATACCATTTAGTAAATTGCCGAGTCTTTCTGTTCATACTGTATACACCATTCATATTTTCCCCTTGTTTATATTGAATCAATATTTTTATGCCCGTTTAGATTCTATGCCGTTCTAGTTTTACTTTGCTGCTGTGACACTGCAAATTTCCCCCTTTGGGAGTAGACTAAAAAGAATCTTAAAACTGTGCATTTCCATCAGCTGCCATTTTGAAAGGAATCTCTTCATGTAAAGGGAAACAGCTTACAGGGTGTTTTTTTCCCCATCCAACAAGCCTCCTTTAAAGCCTGCTCCACCAGACAGGAGCTGTTGTCTCCTCCACAACAATGAAATGAGATTAGATGGTTTATTATTCTCTCACAATCAATCCATTATAGGTGAAGAGAAAAGGAGACTCAATGCTGCTGTTACATTGGCAGTTTCTCCGGCTAAACATCTGATAAATTATTCATTTACTTTAGTAGCTCTCCAGTTCTCTTGCCAGGTAAAAATGAGGCATCCATGGGCAGTGAAGGATCTATTCAGCAGGTCCAACGTGACCTCATTTCCGAGCGCAAGAAGGGGTCAAGTGACACCTGGTAACTTGACACAATGGTGTATGGAGTGAAGACCACTCCTCTCATGTGAGTGAGAGGAGTGAGCCACAGAGGTAGTGCACTTTTGAGTATATGTACATGCCTGCATGAATGCCAGCAAGACGATGTCACAGCGTTGTGACAGAGTAAAATGTGTGGAATATGCTCAACAATCAGCAGATTACCCATCCATGGAATTTCCTCCCAAGGTCTGTCACTGTCCAGATATTACCCCATGATTCCTGCATGCCTGACTCCCTGCCAGCCCAGCCAGTGCCAGTTTGGAGCACCAAACTGCATTACCCCACAGCAGCTCTATACAAGTCACCAACCGCATATACACCTTCATTACATTACAGGCATTTAGCAGACGCTCTTACCCAGAGCAACATACAAGTGCATAGAGACAAGGTACAAAATGCCTCCATGCTATGCATCTCAAACAGTGGAGATTAATTCTCCCAAACTCACCCCCAGCACCTGCTTCAGGGGACAGTTGCCTTTGGACTACAGGGAGGTTTTCATCTATCCAACACATCTAGCCTATCTTATTTTGAAGACATAGGAAGTGATGGACCATATGGAAAACATTTTTGTTATAATAATCATTGACAATATCAATACATATATATCACAATATCGGCTTATATATGCAAAAGAAATACTGTGTTTAAGAATCTGAGGATTATCCCATTGAAGTGTTAGACAATGTTAAGCACAATGTCAAATCCGATCTAGTTTTCAAAAATTGCTCCCTCAACTAGCTCACATCTCGTTTCATTATAGGTCAAAGACTTTTCTCATCGTTAATTTGGGCAACAGAATTGTCTAACACAATAGGACATTGGGATTCTCTTCAAATGCAGTACCGTTGAAAGACAGTGAGAGGTCCAATTACATGTCACAACTGGTCTTCATGCTGTGGGGGTGGACCAAGACTTATATGGAGCTTGGGGGATTAAGCCCAGATGTCCTTCCTGATACCCTACGGTGGGTTCAAACCTGCTGCCTCTGGGTCATCAGTTCCTGAAGTGCACTCTCTACCACTGAGTTACTGCAACCAACTGTTTTAAGACAATGATGATAATGAATTATTGTGCACGTGTGTCTTTTAGTCATTCTCTCTGAGGAAAAAGGGAATTTGCGTTTGAAAAAGGTTGATTGTCTTTGAAGCTTGACAAAGGGTTAACAGGCAACTGCTGCAAAGAGTAGTTGGATCCATCACGCTTTTTACAAACCAAGGTTCATTACTCCATCCTATGGCCATCAGTTCTAGAAAAAAAAGTCCAATTGAATTCTGAGCATAGTGTAATGGCCCTAATATAATGTCCTTGGCTTAAAGCTGGATCCTTCCCATCTTGTACACCGCATATTTCTGTGTTTTAAGAGGTATAATTGGCAAATTAATGGCACGGCGCCCCCTCATTTGAGCTAAAGCCGGCCAAGATCTTCAGCTTAGCAGAGCAGCAATATCCCTCATGTAACAGGCCTTCAGTCTTTTCAGCTGCCGAGTCTCACCCGCAGCTTAATGAGCTGGACAAATTCCCAGAAGGGTTGAAAATGTAGCTTTTTTTTCCTTTTCATAGAGCGACACCTGTGAGGGCCTGATCCAGTAATGAGTCATGAAATAAATTACCGGTGCTTTATTGAGATCTGTCACCGTTTAAACAATTGCAGCTCTATGCTTGTGAAAGCTCCAGCACCGCATCAGGCCTCTATCAACCCCTTTCAAAACCAGACGCCTTCCTCAATTTCTCTCCACCGACAGGCCTGCGCTGCTTCCTTCTCGCGCTTAATTATCATTTCATTTTTCATTTGCCTCCGGAGCCGGCCCCAAGGCCAAAGTCCATATCTCCCTCTCCTGATGATGAAGTTTAGTTGGGGAAAAAATAAAAATAAAAATCAGTGTGTGCGTGTGTGTGGGGGGGGGGCAGAATTGAGTACGCAAAATGAATGCTCATGAATGTAGTCAGTCTTACCTCTGGAAAAGTCAAATGATGCAGTGCGTTTTAGAGTGGCTTTCATAAAGCTAACGTAACCTGGCTATTAACTGAAGGATGAGCTGTCAGTATACCCCCTCTTTAAGAAACCATTATCACGAGGATGGTCAATAATTAACAATGTGAAGTAAAGCCTTGATTCTCTGGTTCAAGTTTCAATGCATTACATGCCAAAGCTACCTTTTCCTGGTACACCAACAAAACCCCATAGCCTCATGTCATAGGATCCTCATATTGTGTAGTAAGAAATGTTGTTGACACTTTGGGACAAAATTACTGAAATCTGATTAAATAAATGGGTAGTGTCTTTAAACCCCACATGACACAGATGGAATGAGCTGAGGCCAACAGGTTTTATATTGCCAGATGAACAAAGCTGGTGAAATGTGTTCTCTGCATTTGGCTCATCCTATTGTATAGGAGCAGTGAGTGCAACAGTCATGTGGTGCTCAGGGAGCAGTTAGGGGTTCCCTGTCTTGCTCGAGGACACCTCAACAGACTTTCTGCGATGGCCAGGATCAAATCACAAATCTCTGATTACTAGACGATCACCCTTATCTCCTCAGTTGCACCCCCCTAGTGATGAAGGGAAATGTTGAGGTGTCCTTGATCAATAGGACGGGTGAAATGCAGAGAATAAACTCCATTGGCCTGGGTCATGTGCAATTGAAATGCAATGAGTTTGAGATGAGATTAACCGAGATGTATATTAATTATTCACTTTCAATGACAGAAGAGATAGTCTTGTCAATTGTGTGGCTCCAATCAAAGTTTGAAGAGGAGTCATCCTCTACCTGCAATTACCCTGTAAGTTTTACTGAATAGTAGTGTCTGCTACAACCCTACGTCATTTTAAGTGTCACTACAGTACTGACGTTGCCCACCTAAAGTAGTGTCAGGTTTTCTCTTGTACGGTGAAACAGGGGTGACGGTGGTTTCTATCTTCTACTAGGTCATGACATTCAAGGTTCTCCTGACCCTCGCTCAATCGTGATCATTGCTAAACCAGTCTTTTCCGGGACATGGTTGACTGCAAGTAACTTTTAATCAGCTTTAAGAAGAAGAAAGGCCTCTCATCTGAGGACTCACTGACAGCTAAAGCTGAGAGTAAACACTCAATGCTCAAATTGCCATACACCTCCAATAGATTGTCTGTTGAAATAATCCTGTGTTTCTGCTGGAGGAGAAATGTGACCTTGAAAACAAGACAGCGGCCCTCACTTCAAGGACTAAGTCCTGGCTATCAATCTCCCCCACTGTGTGCTCCAGGCTCCTGCATGACTTACCAACTTGGTCTTCTTCAATCGTTTTATTCATTTCTTCTCTGCTGAATACAAAAATCCAGATAAAAAAATGGGTCAACCTTGGCAAGCCTCTCACCAACACTACTTAGTGCCGTGTCAATAAGAACAAGGGGAAAGAATGCTTTAAACTATGTCTGGTGTATGC
>OMLC01042563.1:0-15461 GCA_900302585.1 Regalecus glesne | reverse complement strand
CAAATTATTTATCTATATATCTATATATATATATATATCTATATATCTATATCTATATATATATCTATATATATATATATATATATATATATATATCTATATATATATATATATCCATCCCTCATCAACTGCTTATCCGGTGTTGGACTGTGAAGGTAGCAGGTTTCAACTGAGTACTCCAAGCTTTCCTTTCCCTTGCAAGATCAAATAGCTCTGATTGGGGCATCTCAAGGCGTTCCCAGGCCAGTGTGGAGATACAATCCTTCTATCTGGTTCTCGGTGTCCCCATGACCTCCTCCTCGGTGGACGTGCCTAAAAAAACTAATTCCGGAGGGGATCAGGGGGCATCATAGCTCAGTGGGTAGAGCGGTCGTCTAGCAATTGGAAGGTTGCAGGTTCGATCCCCGGTCCTGCATACAACATGTCGAGGTGTCCTTCAGCAAGACAATTAACCCCTAAATGCTCCCCGAGCGCCATATGTTGGCAGCTTACTGCTCCTATATGATAGCTTGGGTCAAAAATGCAGAGAAATCCAAATTTCCCCTTGCGGGACTGATAAGGGAATCCTTTCTTTCTTATTAGATGTCCAAACCACTTCTACTTGCTCTATTCTATTTGGAGGAGTAGCGGCCCTCCTCCAAGTCCCTCATATATGTCTGAACTTCTCACCCTATCTCTAAAGGAGACACCAGAGACCCTCTGCCGAAATACCCTCTAGGCTGCAGCTAGGGCGGTTGATTGTTAGTGTGTACCGCAAACCCACATATACGGACCAGTACCAGCGGTTTGACTCCCACCACCCTCTGGAGCATAAACTGGGAGTCATCAGGACTCTGTACCACCGAGCTGACGATGTCCCCACTGACTCAGTGGCCGGGGAGGAAGAGAAATCCCATATTAAACAGGCCCTGGTTACGTGTGGTTACCCTAACTGGGCGTTTCTCAAAGCCAGGAAGCGTCCCAGACAGAGCTCCAGCCAAGTGGAGGGAGAGAAGGAGCCAAAGCACAGACTGGTAGGGATTCTGTATGTCGCGGCAGTGTCAGAACAGTTGAGACGCGTATTTTCTAAATATTGCGTCTCAGTTGCTTTCAAACCCCTGAACACACTGCGGCAAAAGTTGGTGCACCCCAAGGATCGGGTCCCCCGGCACAAACAGAGTAACGTAGTGTATGCTGTTAAATGCCAGGAGGACTGCAGTCACTTGTACATCGGGGAGACCAAACAGACGCTAGCAAAGAGGATGGCGCAGCATAGGAGATCCAACACGTCAGGCCAGGACTCTGCCGTCTACACCCATCTACAAGCTAGTGGCCAATCATTCAAGGATGATGATGTTCACATCCTTGATAGGGAGGAACGCTGGTTTGAAAGGGGGGTGAAGGAGGCGATCTATGTGAAGAGGGAACGACCGTCTTTGAATAGGGGTGGTGGCCTGAGAGTACATCTATCGGCGTCTTACAATGCCGTGATCGCAAACATTCCCCAATCCTCTGTGAATGGTGCCCATTGTCACTGAATGTGCAGTTGATCACCCAACTTGCATATGGAACCAGCCTATTGTTGTGTGGCATCAAGGTACTGTTTATAAGGAGGGTGGTGTTTGTTTTCAGTTCAGACTGAAGAAGTCACCTGGTGAGTGATGAAACGTTTCTGAATAAACTTCTGATCCAGTTGAACTGATTCATCTCTTTTTGTGATCTGTGGATTTCTTGGGCATATATGGGATATTTTTGCATATGTGAGTAATTTCATGAAAATAATTAAATTAAGCCTAAAGATCACAAAAAAGGTAAATTAGATCAACTGGATAATACATTTATTCAGAAATCGTTCTTCACTAAAACTGGTGAACAGGTTGGAGCTGACTGCACACATCCCCACCCTTATAAACAATGTAATCTGAATAATACTCATCACCACTGAATACACAGTCAATGACCAAATTGCATATGGTACCAGCATTTTTGTTTGGCATGCAACTGTATCGTTTATAAGGGTGGGGATGCTTGCAGTCAGTGCAGACTGAATATGTTATCTGTTTGAGTGATGTAACATTTTGAATAAAATTCTCATCCAGTTGAATCAATTCACCTTTTTTTGTGATTCTCTTATATGGATTATTGAGCATGCATCAAAATATTAAGCCTACACGAGTGAGTTTCCATGTATACATTTGGGCACGCAGATGGTGATTCACTTCTACTAGTGACTGATACTGATTCAATTTTAGAGCAGTGCGGGTTGGCAATGATGTGAGTTACCATAGCAACAACATGCAGTGGTTAAGTCGATCAAGTCATGCTGTAGACTTGCTGACAAAAACATAGCTCAGTGGGTAGAGTAGTCGTCTGACAATCGGAACGTTGCAGGTTTGATACCCTGTTCTGCAGAAAGCATATTGAGGTGTCCTTGAGCAAGACACTGAATCCCTAACTGTTCTTCAATCACCATATTGTGACAGCTCACTGCTCCTGTACAATATGATGGGTTAAAATGCAGAGAAGTTAAAATTTCCTGTTGTGGAACTGATAAGAGAATATATTTCTCTCTCTCAAATAAACGCGCACACACACACACACACACACACATTTCCTCCCATCTTTCAGACACAGGTAAAAACTATTTGCAACCATTCTCTGTCTCTCCACCGATTAAACACTCTTCAATTTTTACCCTAAAATATAAACATTTTATCACGTGTGCACATGCACACACCCACATACACTGCAACTACACATCATTCAATTTTGAGAGAAGCAGTACGTCTTCACATTGCTCCTCTAAACTCCATGTCAGTCCTAGTCTTGGCTATGAATCTGATTTGAAATTCACTGAGTACAGACAAGTGATAGATATCAAATTGTGAGCTACAGAATATTGCTCTCCAATTCTCCAGACAGCCCAAAGTTCCCCTTTTCACTTCTCAGGAGCCTTTTTGGTTTGTTTTGTGATCACAACTGTAAATCCTAAAGATAATTTACAAAGAAAAAAATCAGTAAAAAAGAACAAAAACACAACTTTTGTTCAATCTCCAATTCAGTTACAAATAACCATCCATCCATCCATCTTTCATCAACCGCTCATCTGGTGTCGGGTCACGGAGGTAGCATGTTACAGCCAATCATTCCTTTGCTTTGCAACATCAACTAAATCTGATTGAGGGATCTCAAGGCATTCCCAGGCCAGTGTGGAGATATAATCCCTCCATCTGGTCCTTAATATATCGTGTGGCCTCCTCCCAGCTGGACGTACCTCAAAAACCTCATTTAGGAGGTGATCAGGTGGCATCCTTATTAGATGCCCAAACCATTTCAACTGTCTCTTTTCTATTTGGAGGATCAACGACTCTACTCCGAGTCCCTCACGTATGTCTGAACTTCTCACCCTATCTCTAAAGGAGACACCAGAGACCCTCCTCCGAAAACCCATCTAGGCTGCTTGTATCCCTTATCTTGTTCTTTCTGTCATGACCTAGCTTTCATGGCCAAAGGTGAGAGTAGGAACAAACATTGACTGGTATATCCAAAGCTTTCCTTTCTGGATTAGCTCTCTTTTGGTAACGATGTTTTGGTAAAGGGAGTGCAATAGTGCTCCAGCAGCTCCAATTCTCCGGTCCAACTCATGCTCCATTCTCCCCTCACTTGAGTACAAAACCCAGAGGTACTTGAATTCTCACTTGAGATAAGGATTCATTCCCCAATCAGATTGGACAATCTTCTGGTTTCCTGCTTAGAACCATGGTCTCAGATTTAGAGGTACTGATCCTCCTTCCTGCTACTTTGCACTCGGCTGTGAACCGATCCAGTGAGCGTTGGAGGTCAGAGACAGATGATGCCATCAGAACTACGTCTTCTGCAAAAAGCAGTGATGTAATCCCATATTCCCCGAACCGCAACCCCTCATTTCCACAACTACGACTGGAGATCCTGTCCTTGATCAAGAGTCTGATTTACCACCTAGAACTCGGACACAGCTCTCACTTTGGGCATAGAGATTGGATGGCCCTGAGTAGTGACCCCCTTATCTCTTACTCCCATAGCACCTCCCACAATATCTCACACAAAAAGCTATGAATGCATTTTGTGTGACTGATCTCTTTTATGCTCTATACAATCAACTTTCATATAGATCTAAAAAAAAATTCTAAATGTGATCATGTTAAAAATATGGTGCTTTGCCAGACTCTGCCAACTCCACTACTTTCTCCACCCTCCATTTCCTCCCTGTTCTCACCACAATGCTAGCTGATGACACCTTCTGGTCTCTGGAGTCCCTATACCATAGGGCTTCTATTGTTCATGCCACCATAAATGCTTCAGTGAGGTCACTGAATGGAAGCTGCAAGATGTTACTTGTACGGTGCAGAGTTGCACTGTTGAGGCTACGGGGAACGCCCAGCCACATGCGGAGAGAACCACAGATCTTTCTGAACTAAGCATGGGGTAAGTGTTGAACTCTGACACCTCGTTTAGTTTTCTAAAGTCATTGTAAAATCGAGGCAACATGTCTGGTTTGGGGACAAGCCCAATAGGGTTTGCCCAAGCATTGTGAGATTCTAATAACTCCAGGCTCAAGCATATTTTTACTTGTTTTTTTATCCTCTTTTTTCTCACCCGAATTCCCTAAGTTGCCTACTGCTGGGTGAGTTGCTGTGATACCCCTCTAGAAAGTCGACAGGAAGGAGAAAGCCGTAGCATGTGAGTGTTCCAAGTCACATGATGACTAGCTCTCACTTTTTCACACATCGCGGTCTCATAGGGAAAGCACAGTGTTTAGCCATTGGAGGAGAACAAAGCAGATTACTTTCCATTCACTTAACCATGAGCGCTCGGATGACCCAGAGGGGGATGCTAGTGAACCCAGAATACTTTATCCAACCAAAACCATATACCCATGTGAGGCTTAGCAAATTATGCCCCACTAACTTTAAACCTCCGGCCATGGTTGGAAATGGTGCAGCCGGGATTCAAACACCCAAATGCATGACGCAGAAATGCACTGAACATAGGTGCCTTAGCCCCCTATGCCACCGGAGGCCCATCTTTTTAACTTCTTGTCAATTTGTTTAATTTTGGGGCCTCAGATGCTCTATAAAATGGATTCCATTATCAGTCTTGCAAGGGGAATTTTGAAGGGCTGCTGATTGAATATTTTACTCAGCTTGGCATACATTTCATGTACCGTGAGATGTATAGTGCCTGGTATGGCCAAGAAAACATCTTGGTTACGGTCCACCAACTCAAGGCTCTTCTGTTATTGCTGGGATGACAGATCTGGGCCCACCTTTATGTCCTCTCTTGAGGATGTAGTGGTTTTAGGATGGCTGCTGTTCTTTTCAAACTCTCTCCGTGTACTCTTTGACAATCAGGTAAATAGTAGCCACCCTGTCTTTCATAGCCCCCGCATGGTCAATAACAGGGTGTTGAGGACAAGGGTGTTTTTCCCAAGCATCTTTAGCCATGCCAAGAAGACCCCTGGGTTTGTGAAAATACCAGAGCTCAAAGGGTGAGAAGCCTTTTGAGGCTTGGGGTACCTACAAACTGTAATCATCAGGTAGGGGAGGAGCTGGTTGAAGTTGCACCCATCTTGTTCCATCATCTTTCTTAGCATGGTTTCAAGGGTCTTATTGAACCTCTCTACTAGTCTGTCGGTTTGAAGGTGGTATAATGAGGTTTGGAAGTGCTTGATCCTTAGGAGGGAGCACAGGCTCTTGGTGACATGAAACTTGAAGGGGGTCTCCTAATCTGTCAACATTTCCTTTGGAATCTGTACTTTACAACACAGGAGGAACAGCTCTTTGGAAATTTGCTCGGCCATAGCCTTTCTGAAGGGGTATGGCCCCTTGATAACAGAAAGCATAGTCTACAAAGATCATAATATACTGATGGCTCTGAGAACTTGGTTGGTTCGTCCACTTTGTCACGTTGTCAAGATGTACAGCCCAGTTCCCAATATCTGCAGCATCTCTTGCCATCCCTGTCCATCATTTGTATTCTTTGGTCTGGCTCAACCTGAAACAGACCCTGTATATTAAGCTGCCAGACTGTTTTACCTTGGGTGGGCTTCTGGATCGGTGGACAACCAGTTGCTTGACATCCATAAGGGATAGGTCACCCCTTTTGCCCCATGCGGAACATTTCAGTTTTAGCCTGGTACTGCTCAACTGCCTCCACCAAGGCATTAGCTGTAACTGGAGAACTGTAACTGATAACCCTCTTTCCCTCATAGGGTAGAACACGTACATATCGACCCACAACAATAGCTTCAACTACAGCTGATAGAGTGCTTTTATCAGGATCAAGCCACTTCTTTGCAATATGAATCCGCTCATGCATCTGTGCCCGGGGGGAATGGTAATTTCTAAAAACCAAATTATGGAAACGCTGGGCCATTCCAAACTTGCTCAGTCCTATCCTACTCATTATTTCCTGCTTAAGGACATCAAAGTCATTGGCTACTGTCTTGAAAAGCTTTTTGTGACTTCCTCAACAGGACTAGGGCTAAGACCCACTGGCCCGTAGGCCATTTCTCTCTAGTTGCAGTTATTTTTTTCCTCAAATCCATGGAGATAGGCCTCTAGATCATCAGTGGGTCTCTTTTTAAGAATAAATCACTGGCACAAACTATAGGGCTGGTCGTTGCTGGCTCTGCTCCTTCCAGCTGGCTCATCTGTAGCTTGAGTTCCTCCTCTTTCAACAAATTGGCTTTTCTTTTCTCTCCTAAAAAGAGCCCAATTAGTTTTCATTTGGAGATGGTGGCTATGGGACAGCAGCCTCAACATGTCCTCCATTTTCTTTTCATTGGTACTCAATTGTGCAAAGTGAATGGTCAAATCATGATGGATATTCGATCTCACCTGGTCTTCTTGCCCGTTTTCTCAACAATTGTGATGTCTTGGGAGGTTGTGCGCTTTTCTTTCGGAGATTTCGAGGTGTGGGTGCAGGATATGAAACAAGTGAGGTGTGGCTTCCCAACTTCAGTTCAGAAAAACCAGTCTTCTCATAACAAGTCAACGTATTTCTTGTAGACAGATGATAACCAAAACCAAATCAGGTAACCTAAACCAAAAGCTCTCTATCTTCTCTGTAATAAAATAGGAACTCTGTCTTCCGTGTCTGGCTTTTATCCCCGTTCTTCCTTTACCAAATGGTTTTCCTTTACGCTCTTTATCCTCACTAGAGAAATCAGGTTATATGTTTCAGTTAGGTGGGAATCACTGTCCTGACTGCCCTGCTCCCTATGGGTTTTGTAGTTAATGAATTCTATGATGGGTTATAGTCCTAGTTGCAGCTACTGGGAGGGAATGCAGCTCCCATTTATGACACTACCTCTCATGATAACACTACACACACAACACACAAACGCACACACATACACACACACACACACACACACACACACACACACACACACACACACACACATATTCTATTGAAAGTGCTGTTGATATTGGTAAAGGGTATCCAAATATTAGCTTTTTCTGCTTCGGATCCCCCCATGATGGCTGAACTACTAGTAGTTTTGCTGGCTGTCTCATGTCGGTTAATGACCCCAGGGACCACTCAGTAAATTTGAGCAACTGGCACTAGCCCAGCCTACAGATGTTTAGATGGACTATAGAGAATGTGATTGAACATATGCAGCTCTAAAGCCTCCAGCATGCATACTAATCAGAATATTCTGATTTTTAAACCTCAAGAGACTGTGACAAACATACAAATGTATGCACATGTGCCCAAACACAGAAAGAGGAGTATTGCTGTTTGTCTGTCTTCCAACTCCAAACATGTACACACTTGCAAAAAAACACACAAAGGCTTTGTCAAAAATCCTTTCTCACATGCTATAACAAATGTTCTCTCCCTGTCTCGTCTCTTGCATCCACATATACACACTCACACACAACACTGAACAGAGCTGCTGATCGTAGCATAAGGCAATGATGGGAAGGCAGAGCCAAGAAGACAAGAGCCATCCTGGCTCTCTCTGGCAGGGCCAATAACAATTGATACATCAATAAGACTATATCTGTTATAGTGCTGTTCCCGAATACTGTTATCTCTCTCTCTCTCTCTCTCTACTCATCTTTTGTTGTGATGTTGTCAATACCAAACAATCCCTCAACAGATACAATGGAATGGATGCACATCTTTGGTCAAATACCTTCTGGTAAAGGGGAAAGAAAAACCTGTGTAAATGTGTGTGTGCACGTGTTCATTGCATGCACTGTATACATAGTTTGATACACATATATTATATCTTATGCCTAATTCTGAGTAGTTGTCTCTGTACAAGAGGCCACACTGTTGATCGATAGCTAAAACTTCATTAACATAGACCCTGTCACGGAGAAATTCGTCATACTGCCAAGGAAGACCAAGAAAAGCCACACTGACATAGCACATAGTCATAGTTGTCTGACAATGAGGATGATTACTGTAATGCTAAAAGGAGCTCTAAGGACATGCTGTCTGAACAGAAAAAAAGCGGCACACGGTCTATTAACAAACAACAACTAGCTTCTACGTAAACAATGACCAATAGTTGTTGGTTATTTCAGGTGAAATTACATTACAAAAGTGCTTTATAGATTTTCCTTGGCAGTACAAGCCCTTTTCCAGGTATAGCAGTTCACTGCTGCTAAAGGGTTTTAGAGGAAACATTGGAACAAGTGATATTTGCTGTGCTGCTTGACAGATGTCTCAGGAAATGTTGCCTGAAGGAAGAGACATATGGACATGTTTTTTCACCAAACACCTCCCATCAATCAGCTATAGGCAGAGCCCACCAAACCATATATTCTTGTTACATATGGCAAATATATTATCCCCAGGAATATGCACAGATCATACAAAGATTGTATGCAGACCACCCGGCCAAATGCATCAGACTATGTGATTCCCCCCCTTTTTTGGCATATTTGTTTGTGCCATATGAAAAGCATCTGATACCTATCATTTATTTTTTTAATAGAAGATTAAGATTATTATGCTATGTGTTAAGAAAAGAGGCTGGTAGCTCAGTGGTAGAGTGCATGCGTCAGGAACCAATGAGCCAGATATTGTTGGTTCAAACCTACCATGGGGCATCAGGAAGGCATCTGGCCTTAATTCCACCAAGCCTCTTCTAAGTCTATGTCCCCCCTCACAACGTGGGGAGCAAATGTGACATGTAGAAATTGCCTCATCTCATTAGTAAGGAAAGCCACTTAATTTTGTCATTGTATTCTTTCAATGAAATTTGTCCTCCACTCTATAGGAGCAGTCGCCTGTGGTAGCTCAGTTGTTGAGGTGCTCGCTTTGAGAACTGATAAGCCAAAGGCAGTGGGTTCAAATCCACCATGGGGTGTCAGGGAGGGCATCTGGCCTTAATCCCCCAAGCTCTATCTCAGTATGTGTCCCCGACAATGCAGGGACTAATGGTGACATATAAAGTGGCCCTCACCCTGTATATGAACATTGGGGAGCTGCAGTATGGAGGTAGCAGTCAGGGGTTCAGTGTCTTACTAAAAGACACATCAACACAGTTTCTGAGGGAGCTAGGGATCAAACCAGTGGCCCTCAGCTTACTAGATGACCTACTTTACTTCCTAAGTCGTGCCACCAATTATGTATCTCTATTATGTTAAAGCTTAAAGATGGTCAAGGAAACCAATTTAAAGATTACTTTTGTGCAATTTTTGCCAATAAAGATAGAAGATAGGGAAGTAGCAGACAGGAAACAAGGGGAGAGAGAGAATGGTATATGCAACAAAGGTTACAATTGAATCAGGGATCCTGTGGTTATTTGCCATGTGCCATAATTGTTTGGCTCCTGAAGGACCAAAATTACAATTTAAAGTTAAGTAAGAAATGCATGAGCATCAGTTGGAAACTCGGGGGAATCATGTTGATCACGCTCCTTGGCACCTAGTGAGGGTTGAATATAGGGGTGCAAGATAAGTCAGTGATAGGCATGGGGATTTTAGATGCCCCCTACATGGCAGAACATCATTAATTCAATGAACACCTGTATATGCAATTTCTTTCAATATGTAACCTTCAATCTTAAACAATACAGTTGCTCTTTTCCCTTTAGAGCTCATTTAATATTGCACAATGTATATTTTGAATATACATATTTTGAATCAAAACCACATTTTTGTTGTTGCATTTGTGACCTGATTCCAACTCATGTACATTTATTTCTGTTATGGTATAAACGTATAGGATACGCTGTTGTCCCTAGTGATTAGACTAGAGTTATGCATCACTTTACATTTGAGGGGAGTTAAATAAACCAACACCTGAAGTGCACACGTTATCTGGCCTATGGGTCTACTTATTGTACAAAGGCCAACCTGATGTTACATGGTGTCTGAATATTTTGATAGCTCAAGTGAGTTAAACATCAGGGATGTTTTGAAAGCAATACTGAAGAGAACCCACAGATATTCCGGTCAGTTATCACATTTCAAGTTTGAGCTGGCTAACTATAAGCTAATGTGCTGATTGGTGCAAGGTAACTAGCTAACACGACAAGAAATTTTAGCTAATGGCAGGATTGCAAGGTGAGCAACAATGTATCGTTTTCAAGTTCACCCACCTCATAAGTTCGACTCCACAAAGCCACAAGGGTGGCGCAAGTGGATTCGAATATTTGAAAGATTCAGGATTGCATTGGCTCTGGAGCTGCAGCCAGAGGAGAAGCATGTGAACACATTAATCTATACTATAGAAGATGAGGAAGATGACGTCATGACTTTACTTTGCATGTCAAAGGAGGAGGAAAGTGTATACAGCAATGTCAAAGAAAAACTAGATGGGCATTTCGTTGTAAGGAGGTATGTTATTTTTGAGCATGCAAAAATTCAACTAAAGACTACAAGAACAAGAAGAGGCTGTTGGTAGTTTTATAACACCCCTTTATTGTCTGTTTGATTATTGTGGCTATGGGGAGCTGCATGGTGAAATGATCCGGGACAGGTTAGTTGTGGGTTGTGACAAACAATTCTCAGAGCAACTTCAGATGGATCCAGACCTGATGCTGGATAAAGCTGTGACACACGTGCATCAAAGTGAAACTCTGAAAAAGCAATGGGACATGTTGAAAAGCAATTCCAAAGCAGAGGCTGCAAACATGGACAGTTTCCACATGAAACCGAAATTCAAAAAAGATAAAGAAAGGCAGCAGAGGAGGCAAACTAGACCAAAAGACAAAAACAGACATCAGTCACAGCCAGCACACAGTTAAGCACAGTGCCCAGCTAAAAATGTGGCATGCAACCATTGCAATAAAATGGGAGATTATGCAAGAGTATGCAGGTCAGGGACTATTTGTGAAGTCAACACAGTTGAGGATGACAACTCAGAAGAGGACATAGCTTTCCAAGACACAGTTAACTCAGTAACTGCAAGTAAACCCGGGTTAATCACACAGAAGGTAAACAACTATGAAGGAGTGGACAATATAGATACAGGGGTCAGATGAGATCTTTCAGAGAGGACCATTGCAAAACTTGGAGAAGATTAAGAAGATCCTTCAGGGACCAGGACAGACTCCCTGGTACCTCCTGGTGAAGGGAAAATCTATAGCCACAATAAAAACAGACAATACATGCACAATGGAGGAAATGTATGTAGTTCCAGGTCTGAAGTCTAGCTTATTGTGATGTCCAGCTATTTAGGCATTAAGCTTAGTGGCCAGGGTAGAGTCTGTGTCCCTGAACTCAAAGGAGTCAGTAAAGCAGTCCATAAGTTATTCAAAGAGTTACGAAAGCTAAATGAAGAATCTTAAATACAGCTTAAGGCAGATACAAAGCCATTCTCCATAACAACTCCGTGATGGCTGGCCAAAGTCAAACGGGAGCTCAGTCGTATGGAAGAGCTAGGGGTGATCTCGAGGGTTGAGCATAACACAGTGTTATGTGTTATGCCAGCATGGTCCCTGTATCAAAGCCCGGAAGAGATGAAGTGTGCATTTGTGTAGACTTAACCAAACTGAACTAGTCAGTCAAGAAAGAAAAACACATGCTTCCATCAGTAGGACACAGTGAGCAGCTAGAGGGCACTAACGTCTTCTTAAAAATTGATGCAAACACAGGGTTTTTGCAAATTCCCTTAGCCAAGGAGTCCGCCCTTCTTACAACCTTCCTCACACCTTTCGGGAGGTTCTACTTTAACCACCTATGGTTTGGCATATCTTCCGCCCCCGAACACTACCAAAAGAGAATGTCTCAGATACTAGAAGATTTGGTCGGCAGCCTGGATCGTCCAAATGGACGATGTGTTTCTGTATGCAGACAAACAAGCCCAGCACAACATACGACTGCTTGCAGCACTGAGGAGGCTGCTGGAGGCAGGCGTCATGATAAGGGGAGGGAAATGTGAATTCTCAGAAGACAGTGTCCAATTTCTTGGACAGATGATAGATGCAGTGGGGGTGAGAGTAGTTCCCATCAAAGTGAGAGCAATGAGAAACACGGAGGAGCCCACAGACACGGGAGGAGTGAGATAATTCCTTGGAATGATGAATTGGGCCAGCATTTTCCTTAGATAGCAGGAAAGACTCAGCCTGTCTGAGACAGGGGCAGCATAGCTCAGTGGGTAGAGCGGTCGCCTGGCAATCGGAGCATTGCAGGTTCGATTCCCGGTCCTGCATGTCGAGGTGTCCTTGAGCAAGACACTTAACCCCTAAATGCTCCCTGAGCGCCATATGTTGGCAGCTCACTGCTCCTATACAATAGGTTGGGTCAAAAATGCAGAGAACAAATTTCCCCTTGCAGGACTGATAGGGGAATCATTATTATTATTATTACCTGTTAAGGAGATAGAAAGTGTGGATATGGGGACATGACCAACAGAAAGCGTATGAAGACGTCCAGGAGTCGCTAAGTAGGCCACAAGAGTTATGACGCAAAAGCAGAGACTGTCGTCTCATCAGATGCTTCATCATTTAGACAGGGAGCTGTCTTACTCCAGAGGCAGTTCTAGCCAGTCACATATACATCCAGAGCACCCAATGACCCAGAGAAAAGGTATGCTGAAATAGAAAAGGAGCCCCTAGCCATTACATGGACCTGTGAGCAGTTCTCAGACTTCTTAATAGCAATCACATTCCCCACTGAGATGGGCCATGAGCCTCTCATACCATTACTAGGGTCTAAAAACCTGGAGGAGCTTCCTACAGGCATCCAGAGCCTCAGGATGAGACTGATGTTTTTGCCTTACTTCATCTCACATGTGGCGGACAATAATATAGCCACAACAGATGTACGGTCAAGGGCACCATTGAGAGAAAGCCGAGTGAGCAAGAGGCTAAGGTGAACTTGGAAGTAAACACAGTCATTTCAAGCTAGCCAGCTACAGAAAAAAGGGAGCGAAAAATCAGGAGCATCAAGAACATGATGAAATACTGAGCCAAGTGAAAATGTATTGTGCCGAGAGGTGGTTGGACAAATTTACAATAGACAGCTTTCCCTCCTTACATGCAGTTTGCTGGAGAGCTAACAGTGGAAAATGGATTACTACTCAACGAGAGTACACAATTTCAAGTTTTGCCAAACTTTCCATGCCAAGGTCCCTCTAATACCATTAGGTTTGAGCCAATGTTCCCAATATGCAAATGTGTTATTAAACAACATACCAACAGGCTACTACAATCAAACTTCAAAAGTTAAAAAAAGAACTTGAAATCAAGATGAACTTATTTTTATTGGTGGCTACTTATTATGTTATAACCACAACCATGCTAATTTGAATATGTTTACATAACAAAAAAACTTGTTTCTCCCACAAAATTCCCACGGCCCCTCAGGTGCCCTCTCATGGATCCCCTGGGGGTCACAGCCCCCACTTGACTAGTTATCCCCAGAGACCTACAAACAGACATCCTACACAATCTATAAGTAGGGCACCAGAGGATAACAAAATGCTGTGAAAGAGCCAAACAGTCATTCTGGTAGCCAGGACTGATGCCACAGTTTTAGAGAGGGTTGAGAACTGTGACACATGTCCTTAAGAGAGAAGCAACTTAGAAGGGACACCACTGCCCATAGAGAGACCATGGGCCAAGGTCAGTGCTGATTTATTTCAGTGGAGAGATGACCAGTACCTATTGGTAGTAGACTACCTCACCCATTATGTAGAAGTAGCTAAGCTCACATCAACATCCTAATTAGCCATAGTTGAACATTTCAAATCCATTTTTGCCAGGCATGGTATAGCATCTGAGATCATGAAAGACAATGGTCTGCAGTTTGTTCTGAATGACTTCAAGATCGGTGAAGTTGCAGGGCCGACATACTTGAAATGTTGATTTTATTGATAGCTGAGAATTCAGTTAACGTTCTGTAGTTAGAACAGGGGGTGCTGTGTTATGGCATTTACATATAGGATATACTTTCGCCCAAAGTGGTTAGAATAGATTTATGCATCACTGTATGTTGGAGGGGAGTTTAATAAAGCAACACCTGAAGTGCACACGTTATCTGGACAATGGGTCTAATTATTGTACTCAGGCCGACCTAACATTACACATTTCCCTTTCCAATTTACAAAAGAAAAACTTTAGTTTCTTGCTCTTTTATTTTTATTAAATCTACTTTCAAGCAAGCCAAGTTTTTATCATTAACGATAACTGAAATACTGAAATAATAAGAAAGAGAAAAAAATACTATATCACACCATTTTACTGTATGTAAATTACCATGTGGTAATGATATAATGATTGTCATAGCTCTACGCACAAGTTAAAATATAAGAACTTAAGAAAATTGAGACTATACTTGTGTTGGAGGTGCTGGAGCAAAACGTGCTCCTGTGACCAAAGCCTATGAGAGGTCCCGGAGCGCAAAAAACAAACAAACCGTTAACCGAAAAAAGTCACCAGTGTCACATCATGGTGGTAAATGACCCATTAGACCTAGTTTACCCCCTTAAATCCTTGCCCACATGTTTAACTGTAGGATGTACAAGTTCAACATTGGCTACATTTCCAATAGGCCTATCCTAGTCACAAACCAGGCTGATCAATCACTCAACATCATGGTTTGTTTATTGGGGCAATTTGGGCGATGCACTGTCAAAGGGAAAAAGAGAGATTTTTTTCTAACAGCAGCAGCCTTAATCAGTGTTCTTAATGTTAGATCTGTCAAACATGTCATTATCCAATCAGGGGTGATTTCAGTCAAATTGAAAATTGCCCCAGGGGTCTAATAATATTGCATTTTTGACCCGACCTATTGTATAAGAACAGTGCGGCGCCAACATATGGTGCTCCGGGAGCAGTTAGGGGTTAAGTATCTTGCTCAAGGACACTTCGACATGCTGTATGCAGGACCGGCGATTGATCCTGCAACCTTCTGGTTGCCAGACTACCGCTCTACCCACTGAGCTATACTGCCCGTCTCTTATTGCCCCTCATGTTAAATCTATTTTTTTTACATATCAGAGCTTTCAATGAAATCTCTATGGGTCTCTAC